>JARQOD010009877.1:0-29571 GCA_033576555.1 Oophaga sylvatica
CCGGGGCTTTGGCTTTATCTCCACCTCAGGATGATTGGTGGATCTACTTCCATGGCTGAGTTCTCTTACAACAACTCCCAAGTGCCTCCACTAAACAGTCTCCTTTTTACTCTAATCTAGTTATCATCCAACCATTCTACCACCATTTCCCATAGAGACCCTTGCCAGCAGTGGCTGAAAGAGTCACGACTTTACAAAAAATGGATCTTCTAAAGGAGAATCTGGATCGGCTCAGAAAGGTACAAGAAGGCACAGATAAATTCGTAAACCTGCACCACTTTAAGGTAGGAGACCTGGTCGGCTGTCAACCAGAAATCTAAGTTAAGGATCCATCGTTGTATGTGGGACATAGTACATGGACCCTATAAAATCAGTTAAAATTATAAGTGCCGTTGCTTGTTCGTCTTCAATTGCCCAGAACTATGGAGAATCCACCCTGTCTTTCATGTATCCCTACTAAAGGCTTGCGAACACCCAATACGTTTTCCTGGACGTCTTCTCCTGCCCTGACCCAGTGCTAGTCGATGGTCCGAGGAATTTGTGGTGGAAAGGATTTTAGATTCCAGGTTGTATAGAAAATCAGTTACAATATCGATTAAATGGCAGGGCTACCGCAGTGGAGGACAACTCATGGGAGCCAGTCAATAACGTTAATGCCCTCGCTTGCTCCGTCATTCATCAGAGGTAACCCACACAAGCCTGGTCGAGGTCATCCGGAGGTGTCCCTAAGAGGGTAATGTAAGGTTCTGGTATCGTTTCTGAAACTCAGTTGTTCGTCGGCCATTTTGCTTTCTGTTTTGCTGCACGCTATCTTGCCCTCAGTCAAAATGGAGTTTTCCAGCTTGCATGTTCCCGCCCTGATTCTCTCCGTTTGCTTCTTAAACAGCCACAGCTGAGCAATCATGCTCAGAATCTAGCCTGCAGTGAACCTGGTTTCTGACTCCTGAAGCCTTGGACCTTTGTACTCCAGCCATTCTACTGAGGAACCTGAGCACTTGTGACTCTGAACTCTGCTCTTGAGAGCCTCACTTTGCATGGACTTGCGGTAACAGAGAAGAAGATCTGAATCTGTTGTGGAGAGTTATTGCTGAGCTTAGATTACTCTAGCCTGCTGTGTCTCCTGCTTCTGTGTTTGCAACCTGTTGTGTTTATTTTTGCCAATTTGTATGAAGCAATACAAACTTTCTTTATCAACCTGTGTCTCAAGTATTTTCATCGCACCCAAGCACAAGACGCTATATGAACTGTACCACATACATTACACATCCCTCCGGTGAGACTGGAGATCCGGAGAGAAGACCAAGATGTCGTCTAGGTACACCACAACGCAGGAGTAGAGAAGGTCCCGGAAGATGTCATTGACCAACTCCTAAAGACTGCTGGAGCATTACAGAGACCAAAGGGCATCACCAAATCTCGTAGTGGCCGTCCCGGGTGTTGAATGCCGTCTTCCATTCATCTCCCAGACGGATACGGACCAGGTTATATGCCCCACAAGATCCAGTTTGTGGAAGATTCTAGCCCCCCTCAATGATCAAACAATTCTGGAATGAGCGGAAGAGGGTACTTATTCTTCACCGTGATCAAATTTAGGCCTCTGTAGTCAATACAGGGACGGAGAGAGCCGTCTTTCTTTTTACGAAGAAGAAACCTGCTCCCGCTGGGAGGGGATTTCCGGATGAATCCCTTGGCCAAATTCTCCTCGATATATTCGGACTCGACCTGGTCTCAGCAGCGGACAATGGGTAAATATACGCCCACGGGAGGCGTATACCCGGGTAGCAGGTCGATCGGGCAATCATACGGTCTGTGAGGGGTAATGTCTCTGCTTCCTTTTTATTAAAGACATCAGCGAATGACCAATATGGAATCGGGAGCCCTGGTAGATTATTGGTGTAGGAGAAGGACAGACGGGATGAACAGGAACCAAACAAGTTTTATGACAATCCTGCCCCCCACGAAGGATCTCTCCAGTCTGCAGTCGAGCACGGGTGCATGCTTTTGGAGCCAAGGCAGACCTAGTAAGAAAGCGTGAGAGAGTCCAGGCAGAACGTGAAACAAAATGCTCTCAGAATGCAACATTCCCACTGCAGGTTATGGCTTCAGTGATAATTGGATGGGACGTGGTAGGAGACCCCCATCCACAGCAGCCACAGATACTGTTCAACCAGAGGTTTGGTAGAATGCGATATTTCTCTACTAGACCTGTGAAACAAGATTCCCGCTGCTCCAGAATCAGTTGGGCTAGTTCGAAATAACGGTTCTCACCGAGGAGAATGAGACTGACAACAGCAGAGATGAAAGGATTTATTTTTGTCTAGGTGGACCTCTCCGACGAACCTAGACACAGGCGTTTCCGACCCCTCTGGGGAGGTACGGATCCAGTGCTCCTTACTGCCACAGTAAAGCAACTCCCCTCGGTACGGCGTGATCCTGACGGGCTTTGACCATCTTGGTCTGGTCGACTTGCATAGGCTCAGAAGAGTGTACCTGAGGAGAAACGGAAGGAGTTACAGGTCTCTGAAAAGAAGGAGCTAGACGAGGAAACCTTCTCTCACGGGTGACCCTCTTTAGCGCGCTCCTGGAACCGTAGATCAATTCGATTGGCAAGAGTTATTAGGTCAATCGAGAGAGGTTGGAATGTCCCGACCCGGCAAGTTCATCTTTAATACGCCCGGAAAAGACCCTCCCAGAAGACAGATACAGAGCGTCATTATCCCAAGCTAGCTCCGAGCAAGGGTACGGAACCGATGGCATATTGACCCACGGTGAGACTTCCTGACGAGACGCAGCAGAGAAGATCCAGAGGAGGTCTTCCGTCCGGTTCGTCGAATACCTTCCGGAAGGCTGAGAGAAAAAAACAGACAGGTCAGACACCAAGGATCCTCTCTCTCCCAAAGAGGATTTAGCCAGGCCAGGGCCTCTCCGGTGAGATGGGACATGATGAAGGCAATTTTGGCCCGGTCGGAGTTAGTGTGCCAGGAGTTCAAAATGCAGGGTGCACTGTTAATGAAACCCCTAGCCAAGGGGTCGCTCCAAAACCGAGGGGACTGAAAGTCGAGGTCCAGGAACGGAAACACAGAATTGGTAAGCAGCGAACTGCCGGATTGCGAGTCATGGCGCCCGCGGTGGTTGCTGGTGAAGTGTCAGGTGTCCAGGCGGGAATTAACATTCGCATGCCCGGATGGACTCCTGTTGAGACCTCGACGGACATTCATGACCAGGTCAGAGAGCGAAGGGAGTTTGGGTGCCACCGGGTTCATGGCCCGAGCAAACTGTAACGGGTCTGGGAGGCGGAAACTCTGAGCTTTATTATACAAGGAGCTTTCCTTGTAAAGGACGGTGGCGCCTGGGGAGACGGACAGGAAGTCACTGCAAGTGACGGGGGCAGTCTCTGGACAGACAGGTGGGAGGTCACGGCAAGTGACCGGGGGCAGTCTCTGGATAGACAGGCGGGTAGTCACGGCAATGACCGGGGCAGTCTCTGGGTAGACAAAGGCAGGTAGTCCACGGCAAGTGACCGGGCAGACTCTGGATAAACAGCCCGGTAGTCACGGCAAGTGACCGGGGGCAGTCTCTGGGTAGACAGGCAGGTAGTCACGGCAAGTGACCGGGCAGTCTCTGGATAAACAGGCAGGCAAGGGGCCGGGGCAGTCTCCCGAATGGACAGGTATATTTCGACCTGGGAAAGGTGGAGCCTCCCGGTAGGCTAGCAGGCCCGATGACAGAAAGAGCGCCCCCAAGTGAGCAGGCGAGAGTCTCTGGAATAGCCGATGGACACCGTGGGTGATGGCCGAACCCCCCAGGTAGGCTTGCAGGCAGATGGCAGATGAGCGCCCCCCAAGTGAGCAGGCGAGAGTCTCTGGAACAGCCGATGGACACCGCAGGTGATAGCCAAACCTCCAGGAAAGGCTTTGCAGGCAGATGGCAGATGAGCGCCCCAAGTGAGCAGGCGAGAGTCTCTGGAATTGCCGATGGTCACCGCATGTGACGGCCGAACCTCCAGGCAGGCTTGCGGACAGGTAGCAGACAGAAAACTGGCAGGAAACAGGCAGGTAACTGGTAACGGACCCTGAGGGCTGAAGCAGAGTAAACAGTGCAACAACAACATTGCTCGGGCACCTCCTTAAGGAGGAAGTACTTTATATAGGGTGGGTCCTCCGGTATTGGCCCGGGGACCTTTTTGAAAAATGCGCGCGGCCCCTTTAAAGCGGAGAGCCGCGGGCGCGCGCGCCTAAGTCCAGAAGCAGGGAAGGAGCGCGCGGCCCCCAGCAGGGCGGAAGGAGGACGCTGAGCACGGGTAAGGGGGACGACGTCCCTGCCTGGCAGAGGACGCTGTCGCAGGAGAACAGCGTCCCAGCCTGGCAGAGGGCAGGGACGCCGACGCTAAAACAGACTGCTGTGGCCTGGTTTTATCAGGCTGGCAAGGTCCATGGTCTTGGCTCCTTAACACCTGAAAATCCAGGCCTCAGCGGTCTGCTTCATCTGGCTGGTTAACAAAAAAGGGGGGACCCCACGCCATTTTTTTTTCAAAGGGGAACCCCTATTTTTGTTAATCAGTTCCCTCTGACGTACTGAATGGTGTCCCTGGCTGACCTGAAGTGAAAGTGGAAAGCAATCAATTAAGCTTTCCACTTCCTCTCCTGTCAGCCAGGAGAGGAGCTCATTCTTTTTGGGGGTTTACTGTGAGGCTGCAGCATTAGCTGCGGTCCCTGCAGTAAACATTAACCCTTTCTGAAGGATTACACCGTGGGACCTGACTGTGCATCGGATTGGTAAGAATAATTTTGCTTTATTATTTTATTTTTATTACAGGAAATGGTTTTAGCAGGTAAATAAAATATGGTCAAAAACGTGTATTATTTCATTAAACTTCTTTTTTATTAAAGTGTGTGTGTTTGATTTTTCTTTCATACAATAGGATTAATAATTGATAGTTGTCTAATTGACAGCTCTCAATTATTGAAGTAGATAAACTTGGCACTCAACTTGTGGATGATAATTCCAATTTTTATTGCAGTTAAATTTAACCTTAAGAGGGACTCTCTTCCACTAAGGTATACAACGTCCAGTTTCTATATATGACCAGTGATAACCCTATTATGTCTTATCTAGGACTACATAAAATTATAGATATGACATAGCTTATGTCTTCCTTTCAGGCAAGCTCCTCTCATTCACACTATTACTTTGCCACGAGCAGTCGGGTAAGTATTGGAACTTCTATCACAGCACGAAATTATATTTTCACCTAATAGAAGAATCCACCATAGGTGTCAACCTCCTTGTTATTTCTTTCTAGATAGGTTCATTGGACATGTATATATGTATATAGTATTCTTATTATTGTTTTTGTTATTTTCCTTCTTTGTAATATCCTTTATATTGCTGTCAGATTTAGGAAGGCCCTTGTTGGACCGAAACGTCTTCTATCTGTTCTGTGACTGCAATAAAAAATTGGAATTATCATCCACAAGTTGAGTGCCAAGTTTATCTACTTCACTATACACTGGTTGGAAAACCTACTTGTGCACCATCACGGTAGTGCGACGGTATATTTTCACTATATAGCTCTCAATTTATTAACCTGGCTTAAAGTGACCTTTCAATTGCAAGGTCATTTTAACCCCCTTATTAACCCATTCCCGCCACCGCTACAGGGAAATGGGAATAGACGGGCAAAGTGCCAGAAAGGGCAAATCTAATTAGAGATTTTCCCTTTCTGGGGTGTCTGGGGGCAGATGTTAAGTAGCCGGGGGGCCAAAAAAAATGGTCCCTCTCTGGGCTATTATTATCTCCCCCACTCACTGGCTTTGTCTGTCTGGTTGCAAAAATAGGGCGGGAGCCCACGCAATTTTTTTCAGCAATTTTACACCTCATATAATATATACATGTCATTGAATTTGTGACACATATATATATATATTTATATTCATAGTTCATACACTTCTACATAGTATAATAGCCGCTAATTCAATTTCCGGCTTTTGTGAAAATGCAGAACCCGACATGAAATGACACTTGGTGTACATAGGGTTAACCATGTCTTTTCATGTAGTTTTGATATCTGATTTGCACAAACAATTACATGAGTGTAAGAGTGCAAAATTTCACACCTGTAGGGGTTAATTAAAGGTGTAAATTCGTAGCAAAAAAGTCCGTTTTTTTTACAACGAATTTACACCTTTAATTAACCCCTACAGGTGTGAAATTTTTGCACACATAGACTGATGTAATTGTTTGTGCAAATCAGATAGCAAACGACATGAAAAGACATGGTTAACCCTATGTACACCAAGTGTCATTCATGTCGGGTGCTTCTGTCTTTTCACAGAAGCCTGTTGTGAATGGGTTTGAGATGAGTTCTGAGCAGAGGCTCCCTCTGGTGGTTACAAGCGGTACTGGGAGGATTGGGAATCAGGTGTTACTGATTGGTCTTATTTAAGGGAATCATTTTCCCATCAGGGTTGCCGGTGATCAATTGTTCTGGTCTGAATCCTTTTCTTCCAGTTTCCCTTGTAGCCTGCTGTGTCGTGTCTGCATCTCCTGCTATCAGATAAGACAATTTCTTATTTTGTGTTTTTGCTTTATTTTTGCATTTGGTCCTGCACTTCTGTGGGGCCTTCTGGGTCCCCTCCGGGGCTTTTGCCCTCTCATTTAGTCCAGCCACTGTGTTTGTACTTTTGCTTTTTCCTTTTTCAGTGGCTGCTGTTTTTGTTACACCAGAGAACTAATTTAGGTGTAGAGGTCGTGTGATCTCAGGTGATTTTGAAATTAGTAGAGTTGGTTTTTTCAGGGTTTTTGGATTGCAGTAAGTGCCCTTCCTGTCCTTTTCTATTTAGATAGTTTGGGCCCCAGCGTTTGCTCATACTATTTTCTTTCTGTGTCAGTATTTCCTCTTGTCTAACCGCCATTACATGTTTGGGGGCTTTCTATTATCTTTGGGGTTCTGCTCCGGGGCAGATAGCTTTCCTATTTCTATCTTTAGGTGTAGTTAGTTTCTCAGGCTGTGACGAGGCGTCTAGGACCATCGAGGAACGCTCCACGGCTTGCCTCTAGTTGGTGTGGTTAGTCAGGGTACTGCAATCCCATAGATTCCAACTGCTCTGGTGTATTTCCTTTTTTACCTGCACTCCTCAGCTACCGAAATATAACAGTATCACCGGCCTTAAAAATTGTATGGTACTCACAGAAGGGAAAAAATATTTTGGAAGGAAGAAAATTGTCAGAGATATTTTTCTGTTTGTGCATTTTTTTTTTTTCCTCGTATCTCTGGGTGCTGAGGAGGATCTTTTCTCCCAATGAGTTTGCACAGTTGTCTGGCCGTGTGGATCAGCTTGCCACTGAGGTTCAGAGTATTGCTGCATATCTTGCTGGGTTGCCTGTTGTGGAACCTAGGATCCCCATGCCAGATTTGTTTTTAGGGGATCGAGCTAAGTTTCAGAATTTCAAAAATAACTGTAAATTGTTTTTTTGCCTTAAAATCTAAGTCCTCAGGAAACGCAGCGCAGCAGGTTCAAATTGCCCATCTCTCTCCTGCGCGGCGATCCTCAGGATTGGGCTTTTTCCCTGACACCTGGGGATCCTGTTTTGAGTGATGTTGATGCATTTTTTCAGGCTTTGGGGTTATTGTACGATGAGCCTAATGTCACTGATCAAGCTGAAAAAGCCTTGTTGGCATTAAATCAGGGGCTTGATGACGCTGAGTTATACTGTCAGAGATTCCGTAGGTGGGCAGTCCTGACCAAATGAATGACGACGCTTTGGCAGCTCTTTTTCGGAAGGGTCTGTCGGATAATGTAAAGGATGTTATGGTGGGATTCCCTGTCCCCTCTGGTCTCAATGATTCTATGTCATTAGCGATTCAAATTGACAGACGTTTGCGTGAGCGGAGAAGTATGCGTGGAGTGGTGTTGCCTTGTGAGCCAGCTGCTGAGCCCATGCAGTGTGATGGAGTGGTGTCTGGGGCACAGCGTCATGAGTTTTGAAAGCGCAATGGGTTATGTTTCTACTGTGGTGATGCCTCTCATGCTATTTCAGTCTGCCCTAAGCGGGGAAGACGTTTTGCACGCTCAGTTATCTTGGGTAGTGTTCAGACTAAGTTTTTATTAACTGTCACTCTGATATGCTCTCTGTCCTCATTTTCTGCTCAGGCTTTCGTTGATTCTGGAGCAGCTATTAACCTGATGGATTATGATTTTGCTAAACGTTGTGGATTTCCCTTGATACCCCTACAGAAGTCTATTCCCCTACTGGGGATCGATTCTACCCCTTTGGCTGAGAATAAACCCCAGTTTTCTACTCAGGTGATAATGAGGGTTGAACCTGATCACCAGGAGTGCTGCAAATTTTGGTTCTATATAATCTGCATGACATTATCGTGCTGGGTTTCCCTTGGTTACAGTCTCATAATCTGTTTTGGATTGGAAATCTGTGTCTGTAACCAGTTGGGGCTGCCAATGTGTTAATACCAACACTCCTGTTTTTTCTGCCTCCCCCCAGGCTGAGGATGTTCCTGACTTTTTGTTTGATTTTTCTGATGTGTTTAGCGAAAGTAAATCTGCATCCTTACCTCCCCATAGGAGCTATGACTGCGCTATTGAATTAGTGCCAGGTAGTAAATTCCCTAAGGGTCGCCTTTTTAACTTGTCTGTACCTGAACATGACGCTATGCGGTCTTATATCAAGGAATCATTGGAGAAGGGTCATATCAGACCATCCTCTTCACCCTTAGGTGCCGGTTTTTTTCTTTGTGGCCAAAAAAGATGGTTCATTAAGGCCGTGTATTGATTATCGTCTCTTGAACAATATTACTGTGAAATATCAATACCCGTTGCCCTTGATTTCTGACCTGTTTTCCAGGGTGAGAGACGCTACTTGGTTTACCAAGCTTGACCTCAGGGGGGCGTATAACCTTATTCGCATTAAGCACGGGGATGAATGGAAGACGGCATTTAACACCCCTGAAGGGCATTTTGAGTACCTTGTGATGCCCTTTGGGCTCACTAATGCTCCTTCCGTCTTCCAGTCCTTCATGAATGACATTTTCAGGGATTTTGTGGATAAATTTCTGATTGTTTATTTGGATGATATCTTGATTTTTTCTAATGACTGGGACTCTCATGTGAAACATGTTCGAACTGTATTCCAGATTTTGAGAGAGAATGCTCTGTATGTGAAGGGATCAAAGTGTCTTTTTGGCGTACAGAAGATCTCATTTCTGGGATTCATTTTGTCCCCATCTGTTATTGAAATGGACCCGGTCAAGGTTCAGGCCATCTGTGATTGGGTCCAACCTACTTCATTAAAGGCTCTTCAGAGATTTTTGGGTTTTGCCAATTTTTATCGTAAATTTATTGGTAATTTCTCTGTTATTGTTAAACCATTAACTGATTTGACCAGAAAGGGTTCTGATGTGGTGAATTGGCCTCCTGAGGCAGTCTCTGCGTTTCAGGAACTTAAGCAGAGATTCACTTCTGCTCCTGTTCTACGGCAGCCTGATGTTTCTCTGCCATTTCAGGTGGAGGTTGATGCCTCTGAAATTGGGGCAGGTGCCGTTTTGTCCCAAAAAGATCCAGAGACCTCTAAAAGTAACCCTTGTGCCTTTTTCTCTCGAAAATTTTCTCCTACTGAACGTAATTATGACGTGGGTAATCGGGAGTTATTGGCCATGAAGTGGGCTTTTGAAGAGTGGAGACATTGGCTGGAGGGAGCCAAACATCAGGTGGTGGTCCTTACGGACCATAAGAATCTGGTCTATCTGGAATCTGCCAAGCGACTCAATCCTAGACAGGCCAGGTGGGCCTTGTTTTTCACACGTTTTAATTTTGTGGTTTCCTTTCTTCCTGGCACTAAGAATGTTAAGGCGGATGCCCTCTCGAGGAGTTTCCTTGCGGACTCTCCTGAGCTATCTGATCCCTCTGTTATTTTGAAGGAGGGTGTAGTTCTTTCCGCCATCTCGCCCAATTTGAGACTTGCTCTGGAGGGGTGTCAGGAGGATAGGCCCGAGCGCTGCCCTGTTGGAAAATTGTTTGTCCCGGACCAATGGAAAAAGAGTGTGATGTCTGAGATTCATTGTTCCGCATTGGCTGGGCATCCCGGAATTTTTGGTACCAGAGACTTGGTTAGTCGGTCCTTTTGGTGGCCTACCTTGTCTCGCGATGTCAGGGAATTTGTGCAGTCCTGCGGGACTTGCTCTCGCTCCAAGCCTTGCTCTCGCTCTAGTGGTTTGTTGATGCCATTGCCTGTGCCCAAGAGACCATGGACCCATATCTCTATGGATTTCATTTCCGATCTTCCTGTTTCTCAGAGAATGACCACCATCTGGGTAATTTGTGATAGGTTTTCCAAAATGATACATCTTGTGCCATTACCTAAGTTGCCTTCCTCCTCTGAATTGGTGCCGTTGTTCCTTCAGCACGTGGTTCGTTTACACGGCATTCCTGAGAACATTGTGTCTGACAGAGGAGTCCAGTTTGTTTCCAGATTTTGGAGGACTTTTTGTTCTAAACTGGGTGTTCAATTGTCTTTCTCCTCGGCATTTCATCCTCAGACCAATGGTCAAACTGAGAGAACAAACCAGACATTGGAGACTTATCTAAGATGCTTTGTGTCTGCTGATCAGGATGACTGGGTCTCTTTTTTTGCCTTTGGCTGAGTTTGCTCTTAATAATAGGGCTAGCTCTGCCACTTTGATGTCTCCGTTTTTCTGTAATTCTGGGTTTCACCCTCGATTTTCTTCAGGACAGACGGAGGCTTCTGTCTGTCCAGGTGTTGACTCTGTTGTTGAGCGTATGCAGCAGATTTGGGACCAGGTAGTGGAGAGGTTGTCCCTCTCTCAGGAGAAGGCCCAGCGGTTTGCTAACCGGCATAGGACTGGTGGTCCTCGGTTTAAAGTGGGGGACTTGGTCTGGTTGTCCTCAAAGAATATTCCTATGAGAGTAGCATCTCCTAAATTTAAGCCTAGGTTCATTGGACCTTATAAGATCATGGAGATTATTAATCCTGTTTCTTTTCGTTTGCTTCTTCCAGGGACATTTAAGATCCATAACGTGTTCCACAAGTCCTTGTTGAAGAGGTTTGTTGAGCCAGTGGTTCCTGCTGCTGTGCCTCCTGACCCTGTTTTGGTTGAGGGCAATCTGGAGTATGTGGTTGAGAAAATATTGGATTCTCGTTTTTCTAGACGAAGACTCCAGTATTTGGTTAAATGGAGAGGTTATGGTCAGGAAGATAATTCTTGGGTGTTTGCTTCGGACATCCATGCTAGGAGACTTATCCGTGCGTATCATAGAACTCATCCTGACCGACCTGGTTGCTCAAATGAGGGTTCGGTGACCCCTCCTCAAGGGGGGGTACTGTTGTGAATGGGTTTGAGATGAGTTCTGAGCAGAGGCTCCCTCTGGTGGTTACAAGCGGTACTGGTGAGGATTGGGAATCAGGTGTTACTGATTGGTCTTATTTAAGGGAATCATTTTCCCATCAGGGTTGCCGGTGATCAATTGTTCTGGTCTGAATCCTTCTTTCCAGTTTCCCTTGTAGCCTGCTGTGTCGTGTCTGCATCTCCTGCTATCAGATAAGACAATTTCTTATTTTGTGTTTTTGCTTTATTTTTGCATTTGGTCCTGCACTTCTGTGGGGCCTTCTGGGTCCCCTCCGGGGCTTTTGCCCTCTCAGTTTAGTCCAGCCACTGTGTTTTGTACTTTTGCTTTTTCCAGTTTTTTCAGTGGCTGCTGTTTTTGTTACACCAGAGAACTAATTTAGGTGGTAGAGGTCGTGTGATCTCAGGTGATTTTGAAATTAGTAGAGTTGGTTTTTTCAGGGTTTTCTGGGATTGCAGTAAGTGCCCTTCCTGTCCTTTTCTATTTAGATAGTTTGGGCCCCAGCGTTTGCTCATACTATTTTCTTTCTGTGTCAGTATTTCCTCTTGTCTAACCGCCATTACATGTTTGGGGGCTTTCTATTATCTTTGGGTTCTGCTCCGGGGCAGATAGCTTTCCTATTTCTATCTTTAGGTGTAGTTAGTTTCTCAGGCTGTGACGAGGCGTCTAGGACCATCGTAGGAACGCTCCACGGCTGCCTCTAGTTGGTGTGGTTAGTCAGGGTACTGCAATCCCATAGATTCCAACTGCTCTGGTGTATTTCCTTTTTTACCTGCACTCCTCAGCTACCGAAATATAACAGAAGCCGGCTTTACCCGGCAATTGAATCAGAGATATTTTACTATGTAGAAGTGTATAAACTATACATATATGTATATATATATGTCACAATGACATGTATATATATATATACATATATATATATATATGTATTCTATGTGTGTATATTTAGTGTTTACAAGGAAAGAAAGAGGTTTTTTTAGTTGCGATATTTTGTTCCCATAGACTTACATGGGACTTCCGGTATCGGTATCGGGTATCGCCGATATTTTAATGGTATCGGCGATACCATTCCGATTCTGATACTTTTGGATATCGGAAAGTATCGCTCAACTCTAATCACAATACTATCCTGAACCCTTTTAGGTCACACAAGTCAAAGGCACCATGGTTACTGCTCAAGATCACGGTCGCCAGGTTGCCAGGTCCCATTTTAAAAAACTTTGCGACTATGTCCCAGAAACAGACGAGGCAGATAGCGATGACGTCCTGCCGGATCCCCAGAGCTCAGCAGTTCCAAGGGAGGATACCTCAGGGGACTCAGAAAGTTCAACTGGGACTGTGATGTCTCACCGCTATCCAGCGAGGGCAAATCGTAGACCGCCAGCCCACCTCTTGGACTATGTTCTGCAGTAAAAAGAAAAAAAAAAAAAATCCTTCGTACTAATGTGAACTTTTGGGCCGTTATCCAGTTATAATGTTGTTTTGTTTGGTGAGAAGAGGAGAGATGTGATGTTGTTACTATATCTGTGATTGGCTTGCTGTTATTCTTGTTTCAGTTTCTGCCTAGTAACAAGGATTTAATGGGGAGGAGGAGACAAGGCAGGAGCGGGAAGTCCTGGGTAAGGGGAGCAGGAGAGACGAAGGAAAATAAAGTATGGCTGTTTAAACCTACCATCCAGCATCTCTGTGTGGCCTTCTGGAGTTCCCTTCATCTGCACAACAACACCACAGTGGCCTCCTGTACTCTGCCTTTTTGTGATAAAGTCCTGACCTGCTTGAAGCTAGGTCTAACTTGGTCTCCGTCTTGCACCTGGCTGATCTTGTGATTGGATCTCCTGTTGAAGCACACAGTCTCTATTTGCAGTGCACTGCTAGACTCCGTCCACCTGATCCAGCTACGTATCAGCTCTGTGGTACTCCTGGGACTTGTAGTCCTCCAGGAACTCCGGTGTTCTCCTAATGGGTCGTGGAGATCCCTATAGGCTCGGACTCCGGTGAATACTTGCTGAGATGAGCTATTAAGGCTCCTCTGTCTCATTAACTTCCACTCGCCTTCGGCCTACCTGGAACCTCACACGATCACACACACTGGCAGTTGGTGGGCTGCCTCTTCGCCGCTCTCTAAGCGTCGGCACGCTTCTACTGAACTACACTCCTCAATTCAGCTCTGACTAGACTTAAGTGATTTCTCTGTATCACTCTTACTAGACTCCACTAGCAGACTGAGCTCTCTGAGCAGACTGAGCTCTCTGAGCAGACTCCCAGACTTCTGAGCAGACTGAGCTCTCCCAGCAGACTGAGACAAACTGAAACTAAACTTCTTTTTATATGCCTAACACAGCTCCCTCTGGTGGTCTTTTAGGATAAGCTGTACATGTGTGTGTGTATAATGACCTCTAGTGGGATCTTCTTTCAGTGCACCCTTCTGGTAGATATGGATTCAGTCACAGCTGGGCTCCACAATAACATGATGCTCTATGCCCACAGAACCATCATACTAACAATCTGTCCGATTGTTATATATACCCTGCTGTAATTCAGTAAGTAAATAACAACAGTACATATAAACAACATAGAATACCTAGCAAACATTGTTTTTGATAAAAAAAAAAAGAGCAAAAGCCATCCCACCATGACAAGGTGTACCTAAATTGGTATGGTCCTATCATCTGGTATTAAAACCTTACCTTGTATCAGACAACCTCAATGTAGATGGGGGCAGAGCAGCACCACAGCCCGACAGTTCAAACATCCAGCCATGGCAAGCTTATATAAATGAAATGCCAAGCTCAGAAAAATTGGTATATGTGCAGCATGTATACTCAGTGTAAATGTTGGCCGGTCCTGCTCTGCTTCCATCTACATTGAGGTCATCTGACTCAGGGTGAGGTTTAAGGCAAGAGGATAGGACCATTCCGATTGGGGTACACCTTGTCGTGGTGGGATGGCTTTTGTACTTTTTTGATCAAAAACGATGTCTGCTAGGTACCCTATGACTATGTTGTTTCTATGTACACTGCTCAAAAAAATAAAGGGAACACTCAAATAACACATCCTAGAGCTAAATGAATGAAATATTCCCATTAAATACTTTGTTGTGTACAAAGTTGAATGTGCTGTCAACATAATCACACAAAAATCATCAATGGAAATCAAATTTTTGAACCAGTGGACGCCTGGATTTGGAGAGACCCCCGAAATGATAGTGGAAACAAGTCAAAATGAAAATCAAAACAAGGCAAAATTAAAGTGGAAACAAGTCAAAATGATGCTCAGTATTGTGTGTGGCCTCCACGTGCCTGTATAACCTCCCTACAATGCCTTGGCATGCTCCTGATGAGGTTGCGGATGTTCTCCTGAGGGATCTCCTCCCAGACCTGGACTAAAGCATCTGACCACTCCTGGACAGTCTGTGGTGCAACGTGACGTTGGTGGATGGAGCGAGACATGCTGTCTCAGATGTGCTCAATCGGATTCAGGTCTGGGGAACGGGCAGGCCAGTCCATAGCTTCAATGCTTTCATCTTTCAGTAACTGCTGACACACTCCAGCCACATGAGGTCTGGCATTGTCCTGCATTAGGAGGAACCCAGAGCCAACTTCACCAGCATATGGTCTCACAAGGGATCTGAGAATCTCATCTCAGTACCTAATGGCAGTCAGGCTACTTCTGGCGAGCACATGGAGGGCTGTGCAGCCCTCCAAAGAAATGCCACCCAACACCATTACTGACCCACTGCCAAACTGGTCATGCTGAAGGATGTTGCAGGCAGCAGATCGCTCTCCACGGCGTCTCCAGACTCTATCACGTCTGTCACATGTGCTGAGTGTGAACCTGCTGCCTGCAACATCCTTCAGCATGACCGGTTTGGCAGTGGGTCAGTAATAGTGTGGGGTGGTATTTCTTTGGAGGGCCACACAGCCCTCCATGTGCTCGCCAGAAGTAGCCTGACTGCCATTAGGTACCGAGATGAGATCGTCAGACCCCTTGTGAGACCATATGCTGGTGCGGTTGGTCCTGGGTTCCTCCTAATGCAGGACAATGCCAGACCTCATGTGGCTGGAGTGTGTTAGCAGTTCCTGCAAGATGAAGGCACTGAGGCTATGGACTGGCCTGTCCGTTCCCCAGACCTGAATCCGATTGAGCACATCTGGGACAGCATGTCTCGCTCCATCCACTAACGTCACGTTGCACCACAGACTGTGCAGGAGTTGACGGATGCTTTAGTCAAGGTCTGGGAGGAAATCCCTCAGGATAACATCCACAACCTCTTCAGGAGCATGCCCAGGCGGTTGTAGGGAGGTCATACAAGCAAATGGAGGCCACATACACTACTGAGCATCATTTTGACTTGTTTCCACTTTAATTTTGCCTTGTTTTGATTTTCATTTTGACTTGTTTTCACTTTCATTTTGGGGGTCTCTCCAAATCTAGGCCTCCATTGGTTCAAAAATTTGATTTCCATTGATGATTTTTGTGTGATTATTTTGACAGCACATTCAACTTTGTACAGAACAAAGTATTCAATGAGAATATTTCATTCATTTAGATCTAGGATGTGTTATTTGAGTGTTCCCTTTATTTTTTTGAGCAGTGTACTATTAGTATTTACTTACAGCAGGGCATATGCTTGCTTTGTTTATTTCTTGGGTTGTGTTTGCTCATTGTTGTCACATACCCTTTTTACCTAGGACATTTCTTATTTATGTATTTATGCAATACTGGTTTATATTTGTAGTTATATATAGTTGTTTAATTTCGTCCATGGGTATTAAGATTTGATTAGGAGACTTTGTATGTTCTGCATCTACTTACAAAATATCAAGTCAGCCATAAAAGGAAGAGGGTTGTGTATACCATTTTATGCTCTGATTCATTTCTTTGGTTTTACTGCTGTTTCTTTTACCTTGAACAAATAGGGGCATGGCCCCTTTTCTGTGTTAGGCATTTCATTTATATAGCTTCCCTGCTCTGTCCTCATCTACATTGAGATCGTCTGACACAAGGTGAGGTTTTATTACTAGAAGATAGGACCATCCCGCTTAGGGTAACCTTGAGGTGGGATGAACTTTGTGCTTTTTTGACCAAAAGCAGTATTAGGCACTCTATATTGTTTATATCTATTTTTACTATTTACTTACCAACAGTAGGGTATATGCTCATTTTGTTTCTGTCTTGGGTTTCGTTTGTTCATTATGGAGCGAAAACAATTGCTTCACGGCCCCAACATACCCTTTTTGCATGGGACGTTTCTTATTTATGTAGTATTTTTGCATTTCTGGTGTATATTTGTAGTTATACTGTATATAGTTGTTTGTTTGCTTCTATTAGTGTTAGGATTTGATTAGGAGTAGTGTTGAGCATTCCGATACCGCAAGTATCGGGTATCGGCCGATATTCGCTGTATCGGAATTCCGATACTTAGTTCCGATATTTTTCATATATCGTATACCGGAATCGGAAGTTCCCATAATTCTTTGAGAGGCAATGTGATTTAGTCAGCCAATGAGGAATCTTATGAAGTGTGGGCACATCCTGTAATGCTGCGGTCATCTTAACTAATGGTATGGCTGTGATTGGCTGCTGAAATGATGTCAGAATGCACTATAAAAGGCGCCGCCTCCATTTTAGCGTCACTGTGCTGTGAACTCAGTTAGGGACAGAACGCTGCTGTGCTGACTCTGAGGGACAGTTAGACATTGCGATTTTGTGTACTCTACTGTGCTTTAGGCAGGCTAGTTTACCAACCGCTGTGTAAAGCTTCCTTTTGCCAGTGTTGTTTTAACAGCTCTGTGCAAGGTGTGTGAGAGTGCAGGTGACGCTGCAGTTTGCTCTGCATCCACCGCTGTTTGTAGGCATCTGCACGTGTCACTCACTGACTCTTTTTTTATTTGATTTTGTGGAATTGGTGCAGCTCCATTATATTTGCAAAAAATCTAATCTATTAGTGTGACGCGCTTCCATCCGTATACAATACATTGGTTGCAAACACTATAGAAGTAGACAAAGGGGCCTTTCACAGCTACTGAACAGTTGTGTTTCAGTGTTCACTGTAGTCTGTGAGCTTTTCATTTTTTGAGTGCAGATCACGCTCCAGTTAGTTCTTCAACTACTGCTGGTTGTAGTCTGCTGAGCGTGTGTCACTGCCTCATCCTTCACATTTTTCTCTAATTGGTGCTGCTCCATTATATTTGAAAAAAATCTAATCTATTAGTGTGACGCGCTTCCATCCGTATACAATACATTGGTTGCAAACACTATAGAAGTAGACAAAGGGGCCTTTCACAGCTACTGAACAGTTGTGTTTCAGTGTTCACTGTAGTCTGTGAGCTTTTCATTTTTTGAGTGCAGATCACGCTCCAGTTAGTTCTTCAACTACTGCTGGTTGTAGTCTGCTGAGCGTGTGTCACTGCCTCATCCTTCACTAATTGGTGCTGCTCCATTATATTGTAAAAAATCTAATCTATTAGTGTGACGCGCTTCCATCCGTATACAATACATTGGTTGCAAACACTATAGAAGTAGACAAAGGAGTCTTTCACAGCTACTGAACAGTTGTGTTTCAGTGTTCAGTGTAGTCTGTGAGCTTTTCATTTTTTGAGTGCAGATCACGCTCCAGTTAGTTCTTCAACTACTGCTGGTTGTAGTCTGCTGAGCGTGTGTCACTGCCTCATCCTTCACATTTTTCTCTAATTGGTGCTGCTCCATTATATTTGAAAAAAATCTAATCTATTAGTGTGACGCGCTTCCATCCGTATACAATACATTGGTTGCAAACACTATAGAAGTAGACAAAGGGCCTTTCACAGCTACTGAACAGTTGTGTTTCAGTGTTCACTGTAGTCTGTGAGCTTTTCATTTTTTGAGTGCAGATCACGCTCCAGTTAGTTCTTCAACTACTAGTGGTTGTAGTCTGCTGAGCGTGTGTCACTGCCTCATCCTTCACATTTTTCTCTAATTGGTGCTGCTCCATTATATTTGAAAAAAATCTAATCTATTAGTGTGACGCGCTTCCATCCGTATACAATACATTGGTTGCAAACACTATAGAAGTAGACAAAGGGGCCTTTCACAGCTACTGAACAGTTGTCTGCAGTGTTCACTGCAGTCTCTGAGGAATAACCACACTTAGGCCTTATAACTTTTCTGACTTTCTTTATCAATCTACCAAGATGAAGAAGGCAGGGAGTAAGGCACGTGGTCGTGGCCGTGGAGTTTCAGCAGGGAGAGGACGTGGGGATTCTGTGCCTGCTGCTGCCGCACCCAGTGACACAGCATCCACCAGTTTTCCCCGTGAGCGTTCCTTTATGCACACTTTTGTAGGAGCTCAGCGTACCCCCCTGCTGCGGGAAGAACAAATTGAAGCCGTTGTTGGTTGGATGGCAGCCAATGCATCGACTTCAATTGCTTCCACCTCCTCTCAGGACCACAGCACTGTTGAACAACCATCTGTCTCTTCACCGCCTGCCAAATTGCCCAGGCAGTCAGAGAGTTCTGAACTGGAGCCAGCTGAGTCTCTGCTTCTGTTCTCAGAATCTGTTGGCTTGGAAACAGGGGCCCAGCCAAGCAGCATTCTGGAATGTGAAGGAGAGGCAGTATGCAGTGTGTAGCATCGGCGTCCCTGCCCTCTGCCAGGCAGGGACGCTGTTCCCCTGCGACAGCGTCCTCTGCCAGGCAGGGACGTCGCCCCCCTTACCCGCGCTCAGCGTCCTCCTTCTGCCCTGCTGGGGCCGCGCGCTTCTTCCCTGCTACTGGACTTAGGGCGCGCCCGCGCCCTCCCCCGCTCTTAAAGGGGCCGCGAGCATCTTTCAAAAGGTCCCCGGCCAATGCCGGAGGACTCCACCCTATATAAAGTACTTCCTCCTTAATGGAGGTGCCCGAGCAATGTTGTTATTGCACTGTTCACTACTCTGCTTTAGCCCTCAGGGTCCGTTACCAGTTACCTGCCTGTTTCCTGCCAGTTTGCTTTCTGCTACCTGCCCGCAAGCCTGCCTGGAGGTTTGGCCGTCACATGCGGTGACCATCGGCAATTCCAGAGAACCTCGCCTGCTCACTTGGGGGCGCTCATCTGCCATCTGCCTGCAAGTCTACCGGAGGTTCGGCCATCACCTGCAGTGTCCATCGGCTATTCCAGAGACTTTCGCCTGCTCACTTGGGGGCGCTCATCTGCCATCTGCCTGCAAGCCAACCTGGAGGTTCGGCCATCACCTGCGGTGTCCATTGGCTATTCCAGAGACTCTCGCCTGCTCACTTGGGGGCGCTCATCTGTCATCTGCCTGCTAGCCTACCGGGAGGCTCCACCATCTCAGGTCGTATATACCTGTCCATCCAGAGACTGCCCCGGTCACTTGCCGTTACTACCCGCCTGTTTATCCAGAGACTGCCCCGGTCACTTGCTGTGACTACCTGCCTGTCTACCCAGAGACTGTCCCGGTCACTTGCTGTGACTACCTGCCTGTCTACCCAGAGACTGTCCCGGTCACTTGCTGTGACTACCTTCCTGTCTACCCAGAGACTGCCCCGGTCACTTGCCGTAACTACCCCCTGTCTATCCAGAGACTGCCCTGGTCACTTGCCGTGACTACCCGCCTGTCTATCCAGAGACTGCCCCGGTCACTTGCCGTGACCTCCCACCTGTCTGTCCAAAGACTACCCCTGTCACTTGCAGTGACTTCCTGTCCGTCTTCCCGGGCGCCACCCGCTCCTTTACAAGGAAAGCCTCCTTGTATAATAAAGCTCAGTGGTTCCGCCTCCCAGACCCGTTACACAGTGATGCGCAACAGCTGTGTCTCTCTGAATCTGAAGAGGCGGGTGAGCCAGTGCCGATGGTCAGCACACCGCAGAACGCATCTGATGATGATGAGACTCAGGTGCCATTTTCTGTTGAGCAAGGTGCTGGCCAGACCACCCAACAGCAGCAGGTGTTGGAAGAGGGTAGTGGAGATGATGAGGTCCAAGACCCAGCATGGCGTGAGGAACAGGAAGGTGGTGGTAGCAGCTCTGAGGAAGAGATTGCCCCAACGGTCCAAACAGTAGGGAGAGGTAGGCTGCAGACTCGGTTGCCTGTACCCTCCAGTTTGGCACCCGTTCGTAGCAGTTCTCTTCCAACAGCCAAAACGGGCGCTCCCAGGACTTGCACTGCGTGGTCCTTTTTTGACACACTTGCAGATGATATTTGCTATGTCAAATGCAAGTTGTGTAATCAAAAAGTTAAAAGAGGTAAAAATACCAGTAACCTCAATACCACAAATATGTGGAAACATGTACGGACAAAGCACGTAGCTGAGTTACAAAGACACACTGGAGATGTAGGCCAACCTACAGCAGCACCTACATCTTCAGCTCGTGTTGGAGCCTCTTCCTCCAGCTCACACACAGCTGGTTCGGCTTCCTCACAGGATCGCCATGGAAGAACCTCTGTCACTGTTGTCCAGAGACCCAGTGTTATTCCACCCACAGCTGCAAGTTCCCTGTCATCCTCACACTCCCAGGCCACAAAACAGCCATCGGTAGCACAGGCATGGGATAAAAGACGGCCATACTCGGCAAACCATCCACGAGCACAGGCTCTGAATGCTGGCATTGCAAAACTCCTGTCCCTTGAAATGCTGTCATTCAGGCTGGTGGAGACTGACACTTTCCGTAACTTTATGGCATTGGCAGTCCCACAATACAATGTGCCCAGCCGATTTTATTTCAGCAGGCAAGCCGTCCCTGGTCTGCAAAAGCATGTCGAGGGAAAAATTAAACATGAGCTACTAAACGCCGTCAGTAGCAAGGTCCACCTGACCACCGATGCGTGGACCAGTACCCATGGCCAGGGACGATACCTTTCCCTCACTGCCCATTGGGTCAATGTTGTGGAGTCGGGTACAGATCTTGAGAGTGGCGCTGTACGTGTTCTGCCAACTCCAAGGATTGCAGGAATCAAGTCTGTCCACATTGACTCCTCCTCCTACTCCAGTTCCTCAGAATCATCGCTGCAGGAGCCGTCACGGTCTACCTCCACATAGACCCGTGAACGCTTACCTGATGCGACCGATATGAGCACAGCCGTGGCCAAACGTCAACAAGCCGTCCTGAAATTAATTTACATGGGGAATCGAAGCCACACAGCGCAGGAGCTCTGGAATGCCATCAAGCAGGAGAGCGACGTGTGGTTTTTGCCAGCGAATCTCCAGCCAGGCTTGGTAGTGTGTGACAATGGCCGAAATCTGGTGGCAGCACTGGGCCTTGGCAACCTCACTCACATACCATGTCTGGCACATGTGCTCAACTTGGTCGTGCAGAGTTTTTTGAGGGACTATCCGGATCTTGATGCACTGCTGCACAAGGTCCGCCTAGAGTGCGCTCACTTGCGACATTCCAACATGGCCAGATCGCGCATTGCAGCTCTGCAACGCAGATTTCGCCTTCCTGAACATCGCATCATATGTGACGTACCCACCAGGTGGAATTCCACGTTACATATGTTGGAGCGGTTGTGTGAGCAGCAGCCAGCAGTAATGGAGTATCAGCTGCATCAGGCGCAATCAACTCGCAATTTGCGTCGTTCACACTTCACCACTACTGAGTGGGCCTCTATGAAGGACATCTGCCACGTTTTGCGTGCGTTTGATGAGTCAACGTGGATGGCGAGTGCAGATGATGCACTAGTCAGCCTGACTGTCCCCCCTTATCTGCCTGCTTCAAAAAACACTGCAAGCAATAAGGGATGAGGTTTTGGAAGAGGTGGAGGATGAGGAGTCACAAATTCCATCACCTTCTGGACAGTCAGCGCAACGTGGTTCCTCACAAAGGGCTGGGCAGTGTTCACTTTGTGAGGAGGATGAGGAGGAGTCAATGGAGGAGGAAGACATCGCTCCAGAGGGAGGTACACAACGCTCTAGTCAGTATGTAGAGCGAGGGTGGGGTGATGCAGAGCAGGCAGAGATGACGCCTCTTGCAGGGGACAGCGTTTCTTGGCCAGTTGGGAGTCTGCAGCACATGGTTGATTTCATGCTGCAGTGCCTGAGAAACAACCGCCGCATCGCCCACATTCTCACCACGTCTGATTATTGGGTGTACACCCTCCTAGACCCTCGCTACCGGGACAACTTACAAAGCCTCATCACACCGTTGAACCGGGAGCGTAAAATGCGGGAGTACCAAGACACACTGGTGCAATCCATAATGTTCTCCATTCCAGCCGAGAGCACTGCTGCTGCTACTGCTTTACAAAGCAGCTCTGTGCGTCGAGGCAGTGGAGACAGCTCTGCAACAAAAGGGAGCACAAGCAGCGCCTCTGCACAGGGCAAGACCAGTATGTTCCAAATGTGGCAAAGTTTTGCGGCAGCGCCACCAATGTCTACACCATCCGAGACGGCTCCAGTCAGCAGGAGGCAACGTTTCCGTAAGATGGTGACAGACTACATGTCTTTCCCTCTCAGTGTACTCCCAGATGGCTCTTCCCCATTCAAGTTTTGGGTCTCTAAGCTGGATACATGCCAGAGCTTAGCCAGTATGCATTGGAGGTGCTGGCTTGCCCTGCTGCCAGTGTATTATCGGAGATCGTCTTTAGTGCCGCAGGTGGTGTACTAACAGACCGTCGCATGCGACTATCCTCCGATAATGTAGATCGGCTTACTTTTCTGAAAATGAACAAGGCATGGATCTCGCCAGAATATGTCTGTCCGTTTTCAGATTAAATAACTGGTTCGCAACGTTATCCATGTCTCCTGTTATGTTCATCTTTCTACCACCTGAACTCTACTCCCTGTGCTACAACACTGCCAGTTGCTGCTCAGAAGTGTCGTGTCCACAGACCAATACACAAGCTATAGTGTTAGTGGGGTTCAGTAACGCCAGCTGTTCCCCTGCTGTGTGTCCGGCAACAAGTCTCCTGTTCCCTACACATGCACAGAAAAACCCATGTCGAACATGCTCCAAATAGGGAAGAGCCATCACCCTGATTGTTATGCTTAAAACAGGAAATTGTGAAGTTTTCCAGGCCTAGAATGATAAATTTTTATGACAAATATGGACAAATAATAATTTGTCATCACAGCGCATATCTGCACATGTCTATTATAAATGGTAACAAAAACTAAAACATAGTCTTGACTTTTTGAAATTAATGCATAAAAGTACATTTCATACTTATCAATTAATGCTTTTTAAGGAACTTTATCTGTACCTGTAAGATAATGCAGTCAATGGATGTACGAATCATAAAATCCTCATCATCATCATCACGAGTTTTATTTATGACAGACATTATAAAATACACATACTGATGCCAACTGTAACTTCACACACCATATATGAAATGGCCAGCATCTAAACCTGGTAATAATGTGCAATAATAAATTATTACATCTAGAAAGTGCATCATGCATACTGACAATAGGTAGTACTAGTTATACCTGCAAGTGCTGTTGAAACAACCACAACAGATGTAAATTAATAATGGTATATAGGTATCACAGTGCATAGTTACTCATGGACAATGTCGATGTAATACTGTACCTCAATAAAGTCAGCGTCAACCATTATGCTTGTTAGTCTTGTAGATTGTTAAAGAGGGAACGGTCTTTTTTGGTTGGTCATAGGTGGAGTATTAGACAGTAAATGATTACTGCTGTCGTATTTTTGGCGTCCCTAGGGCGCAATAACGCTGCGTAACGTCACATTTTATAGAGTCATCTAATTGACACACGCTACCCTACCCTACGCGTGACAGTAGGAAGGTAGTGTTAACGGATAAAGCCTTGCGCAACCAGACATGCTTTTACCCTCTTCAACACTGTACAAGCAAAAAATGCATGATTGCAGCCGCAGACTTTATTGACGTACAGTATAACATCGCCATTACCCATCAGAGGCTGTCCACTGTCTGATACAGACATAGAATATACCTTTGCTATCCGTAGCCTTTGTTTCACCTACACTTGCAGGCACACACTTAAATTGTGACAATGCATTATGTTTTTTTAAATGGTTATTTTTTATCGTACATTATTGTGTCATCACATTGATGAGTCCATGCTGGACATGTCATACATGGTGTACAAAGTAACTATTTTATTAACTTAAATAATTGAAATGTCTGTGACTGTCACATCTAAATTGCAATGATGATGATGATAAGTGACTATTACAAAATCCATTGTCTTCACTATGTTATGGTTTAACATAGCGTTCCTTAAGCATTATTCATAAATACAAAAATGGACTTTTATTGTTAAATTTACAACACTATATTTTGTAACCAATTTTTTGGGTGGTGTGTTGTTCCATTTCTTGTTGGCATGTGCATATATGCGTTTATATTTGCAGTGTCTTTATTTTTATTCTTGAAGTTAGGAAACATGTTTATCTTTGTACCGTGTTAGCCAGTAGATAGATAAATATTTAGACTTGAGAGTCCGCAGTGGTTGATACCTTTGAATGGATAACTGAAAAGATGGTAACAAATTGCAAGCTTTCGAGGCTACTCACGTCTCTTCATCAGGCAAAGACTAAAACAAAAAATGAAGCATCACATATTTCTATACACAACAGGACACAGGAATAGTGCAATAGGTAAGACAAGTAAGTGACGTGTAGCAGAACTGTCATTATCACAGAGGGATGAACATAAATATTGGAACAGTTCCTAGATAACGATAGAAAGTTTTATTGCCCTCTGATTGGGGTCTGGTTTTGTGTTTTCATGCCCCTGGAAGGGCAGAGACGCAGATTCCTTAATTGATATAGAATGACATAAATCCGTGTGATCTATTCATTCCATCACTAACAGTGTCAAAGGTCATGATGAGCTTATATTCTGAAACCTTTGTATCTTTGTCATATTTGAAGTTATATTTTAATACCAGTAATTCCATATCCATCATGCTATGACCGGGCATACAAAAGTGTTTTGCCACAGGTAAATCCATTATCTTTTGTCTTATCGTGTGGCGCTGATAATTCATCCTTGTTCTCATTTTTTGGCCGGTCTCCCCTCACTTGTCCCTCCCTCACTTGTCTTACCTATTCCTGTGTCCTGTTGTGTGTAGAAATATGTGATTCTTCCTTTTTTTTTTTTAGTCTTAGCCTGATGAAGAGTCCTGAGTAGTCTCGAAAGCTTTGAATTTGTTACCATATTTTCAGTTAGCCATTAAACGGTATCAACCACAGAGGACTCTCAAGTATAAATATTTTTCTATTCTTGGAATTGAAATTCATCATTTTATTGTCCTAGTAAAACTTCATTTATTCTTGTTTGAAGTACATACATTTGCAATGGCCACGTAACAAGGCAATAACTCAATATTTTGTGCCTACACCCTCCTTGACCCTGGGCTTTAACAGCGCCAGTTGCTGTTCAGAAGTGTTAGATGCACAGATGAAAACAATCGCTGATGTGTTTGTGGGGTTCAGTAACGCCTGCTGTTCCCCTGCTGTGTGTCTGGCAAAAATTACTGCTGCTAACTACAACTTCAACTTCAAACGTCTCATACTAGGCCTCTGCCTACACCCTCCTTGACCCTGGGCTTCAACAGCGCCAGTTGCTGCTCAGAAGTGTTAGATGCACAGATGAAAACAATCGCTGATGTGTTTGTGGGGTTCAGTAACGCCTGCTGTTCCCCTGCTGTGTGTCTGGCAAAAATTACTGCTGCTAACTACAACTTCAACTTCAAACGTCTCATACTAGGCCTCTGCCTACACCCTCCTTGACCCTGGGCTTCAACAGCGCCAGTTGCTGCTCAGAAGTGTTAGATGCACAGATGAAAACAATCGCTGATGTGTTTGTGGGGTTCAGTAACGCCTGCTGTTCCCCTGCTGTGTGTCTGGCAAAAATTACTGCTGCTAACTACAACTTCAACTTCAAACGTCTCATACTAGGCCTCTGCCTACACCCTCCTTGACCCTGGGCTTCAACAGCGCCAGTTGCTGCTCAGAAGTGTTAGATGCACAGATGAAAACAATCGCTGATGTGTTTGTGGGGTTCAGTAACGCCTGCTGTTCCCCTGCTGTGTGTCTGGCAAAAATTACTGCTGCTAACTACAACTTCAACTTCAAACGTCTCATACTAGGCCTCTGCCTACACCCTCCTTGACCCTGGGCTTCAACAGCGCCAGTTGCTGCTCAGAAGTGTTAGATGCACAGATGAAAACAATCGCTGATGTGTTTGTGGGGTTCAGTAACGCCTGCTGTTCCCCTGCTGTGTGTCTGGCAAAAATTACTGCTGCTAACTACAACTTCAACTTCAAACGTCTCATACTAGGCCTCTGCCTACACCCTCCTTGACCCTGGGCTTCAACAGCGCCAGTTGCTGCTCAGAAGTGTTAGATGCACAGATGAAAACAATCGCTGATGTGTTTGTGGGGTTCAGTAACGCCTGCTGTTCCCCTGCTGTGTGTCTGGCAAAAATTACTGCTGCTAACTACAACTTCAACTTCAAACGTCTCATACTAGGCCTCTGCCTACACCCTCCTTGACCCTGGGCTTCAACAGCGCCAGTTGTAGCTCGGAAGTGCTGTTAGCACAGTCTACACTTGCTCCTGTGTTACTGGGGTTCAGTAATGTCAGCTGTTCCCCTGCTGTGTGTACGGCAAAAAGTCCTGATGCCTCCACCATGTTCTCTTCTCATCCCTGGGCTACAACACCGCCAGTTGTAGCTCGGAAGTGCTGTTAGCACAGTCTACACTTGCTCCTGTGTTACTGGGTTCAGTAATGTCAGCTGTTCCCCTGCTGTGATAACGGCAAAAAGTCATGCTGCCTCCACCATGTTCTCTTCTCATCCCTGGGCTACAACACCGCCAGTTGTAGCTCGAAAGTGCTGTTAGCACAGTCTACACTTGCTCCTGTGTTACTGGGGTTCAGTAATGTCAGCTGTTCCCCTGCTGTGTGTACGGCAAAAAGTCCTGCTGCCTCCACCATGTTCTCTTCTCATCCCTGGGCTACAACACCGCCAGTTGTAGCTCGGAAGTGCTGTTAGCACAGTCTACACTTGCTCCTGTGTTACTGGGGTTCAGTAATGTCAGCTGTTCCCCTGCTGTGATAACGGCAAAAAGTCCTGCTGCCTCCACCATGTTCTCTTCTCATCCCTTGGCTACAACACCGCCAGTTGTTGCTCGGAAGTGCTGTTAGCACAGTCTACACTTGCTCCTGTGTTACTGGGTTCAGTAATGTCAGCTGTTCCCCTGCTGTGATAACGGCAAAAAGTCCTGCTGCCTCCACCATGTTCTCTTCTCATCCCTGGGCTACAACACCGCCAGTTGTAGCTTGGAAGTGCTGTTAGCACAGTCTACACTTGCTCCTGTGTTACTGGGGTTCAGTAATGTCAGCTGTTCCCCTGCTGTGTGTACGGCAAAAAGTCCTGCTGCCTCCACCATGTTCTCTTCTCATCCCTGGGCTACAACACCGCCAGTTGTAGCTCGGAAGTGCTGTTAGCACAGTCTACACTTGCTCCTGTGTTACTGGGGTTCAGTAATGTCAGCTGTTCCCCTGCTGTGATAACGGCAAAAAGTCCTGCTGCCTCCACCATGTTCTCTTCTCATCCCTGGGCTACAACACCGCCAGTTGTAGCTCGGAAGTGCTGTTAGCACAGTCTACACTTGCTCCTGTGTTACTGGGGTTCAGTAATGTCAGCTGTTCCCCTGCTGTGATAACGGCAAAAAGTCCTGCTGCCTCCACCATGTTCTCTTCTCATCCCTGGGCTACAACACCGCCAGTTGCAGCTCGGAAGTGGTGTTAGCACAGTCTACACTTGCTCCTGTGTTACTGGGGTTCAGTAATGTCAGCTGTTCCCCTGCTGTGTGTACGGCAAAAAGTCCTGCTGCCTCCACCATGTTCTCTTCTCATCCCTGGGCTACAACACCGCCAGTTGTAGCTCGGAAGTGCTGTTAGCACAGTCTACACTTGCTCCTGTGTTACTGGGTTCAGTAATGTCAGCTGTTCCCCTGCTGTGATAACGGCAAAAAGTCCTGCTGCCTCCACCATGTTCTCTTCTCATCCCTGGGCTACAACACCGCCAGTTGTTGCTCAGAAGTGCTGTTAGCACAGTCTACACTAGCTCCTGTGTTACTGGGGTTCAGTAATGTCAGCTGTTCCCCTGCTTTGTGTACGGCAAAAAGTCCTGCTGCCTCCACCATGTTCTCTTCTCATCCCTGGGCTACAACACCGCCAGTTGTAGCTCGAAGTGCTGTTAGCACAGTCTACACTTGCTCCTGTGTTACTGGGGTTCAGTAATGTCAGCTGTTCCCCTGCTGTGATAACGGCAAAAAGTCCTGCTGCCTCCACCATGTTCTCTTCTCATCCCTGGGCTACAACACCGCCAGTTGTAGCTCGGAAGTGTCATTGGCACGGGTACTCACTCCTGCCCAGACTGGTTACAGCACGCCATCTGTTTCCTGTCAGTGTAAACGTCACTTAGCCTCCAATAAGTTGTCCTGTCGTGTTGCGGTCGGGTTAGCCGACTCTATGGTGCTTGGAGTTTAGGTGCTTCCTATGTGTGCTGCGGGATATGCAAATAAAGGCTGTTTCCGTTGTGACAATAGGACAATCACCCACTGTAGTACTGTGGGATTCGGTAACTGCGGCCGGCTCGCGGCCTGTCAACTTAAATTTCCATGGGTACCTTCTGCTACCCGTCCGGGTTCCAGTAACGTCAGCTGGTCCTCGGTTGTGCCATTGGCTCTTTTCCTTCTGCTGCCCCTCCGGGTTCCAGCACAGTAAGCTGGTCCTCGTTACTTGCATTGGCTCTTGTACCTTCTGCTACCCGTCCGGGTTCCAGTACCGTCAGCTGGTTCTCCGCAGTGCCTTTGGCCTAGGTGCCTCCATCTCGGTATCCGAGTTCCAGCAATGTCTGCTGGTCCTTGGTAGTGCTTTGGAGCACAGGTACCTCCTGCTTAGTAACCGTGTCCCAGTAACGTCAGCTGGTCCTCGGTTGTGCCATTGGCTCTTTTCCTTCTGCTGCCCCTCCGGGTTCCAGCACAGTCAGCTGGTCCTCGTTACTTGCATTGGCTCTTGTACCTTCTGCTACCCGTCCGGGTTCCAGTACCGTCAGCTGGTTCTCCGCAGTGCCTTTGGCCTAGGTGCCTCCATCTCGGTATCCGAGTTCCAGCAATGTCTGCTGGTCCTTGGTAGTGCTTTGGAGCACAGGTACCTCCTGCTTAGTAACCGTGTCCCAGTAACGTCAGCTGGTCCTCGGTTGTGCCATTGG
>JARQOD010009878.1:0-29565 GCA_033576555.1 Oophaga sylvatica
ACTTATTTCCCAAATTGTGCCCCAACACCCCATTCCCATAATCCCCAATCCCCTCCCCTGTCACATCTATTTTCTTGCTTTGGCAACACTAAATGTATTTTGGTCCTGCCAATAAAGCCGATTTGAGTTTGAGTTTATGCTGTCTATAATAAAGCAGCAGATGATTTACTGCAAGAAAGTTCCCGAGTCTACCTTGGGAAACAGCTGAGTGTGTCAACCCCGCACACACAATGTAAAAAGACACATATGCATGTTTTCCTCAATATCTGAAATGAAAGCTGAATAAACCATTCCCATTTTAGGTAAATTAGGATTACCATAATTTTTAATATTTGCCAAATGCCAGAATAATGGGAGCGAGAGAATGTTTTAAGGCATTTTTATTACTTACTTCAAACACAAGACATCATCATATGGGACAGCCCATATGATGATGTCATGTGTTTGGAAGATTCTGATAGTGTTTTTGGCAACATCTGTGCTCTTTAGAGACACACCTGTGGATGTATTTTAATGGACACCATACCATCTTGTAATTATTGTAATCCTAATTGACCTAACACAGGAAAGGTTTATTCTGATTTCATGTCAGATATTGAGAAAAACATTCATGTGTCTTTTTATATAGTGTATGTAAACTTCTGGTTTCAACTGTATGCATATATATATATATATATATATATATGTATATATATATATATATATATATATATATATATATATATACAGTACAGACCAAAAGTTTGGACACACCTTCTCATTCAAAGATTTTTCTGTGTTTTCATGACTATGAAAATTGTACATTCACACTGAAGGCATCAAAACTATGAATTAACACATGTGGAATTATATACTTAACAAAAAAGTGTGAAACAATTGAAATTATGTCTTAAATTCTAGGTCCTTCAAAGTAGCCACCTTTTGCTTTGATTACTGCTTTGCACACTCTTGGCATTCTCTTGATGAGCTTCAAGAGGTAGTCACCGAAAATTATTTCACTTTACAGATGTGCCCTGTCACGTTTAATAAGTGGGATTTCTTGCCTTATTAAAGGGGTTGGGACCATCAGTTGTGTTGTGCAGAAGTCTGGTGGATACACAGCTGATAGTCCTACTGAATAGACTGTTAGAATTTGTATTATGGCAAGAAAAAAGCAGCTAAGTAAAGAAAAACGAGTGGCCATCATTACTTTAAGAAATGAAGGTCAGTCAGTCCGAAAACTTGGGAAAACTTTGAAAGTGTCCCCAAGTGCAGTTGGAAAAACCATCAAGCGCTACAAAGAAACTGGCTCACATGAGGACCACCCCAGGAAAGGAAGACCAAGAGTCACCTCTGCTTCTGAGGATAAGTTTATCTGAGTCACCAGCCTCAGAAATCGCAGGTTAACAGCAGCTCAGATTCGAGACCAGGTCAATGCCAGTATGCCACACAGAGTTCTAGCAGCAGACACATCTCTTCAACAACTGTTAAGAAGAGACTTTGTGCAGCAGGCCTTCATGGTAAAATAGCTGCTAGAAAACCACTGCTAAGGACAGGCAACAAGCAGAAGAGACTTGTTTGGGCTAAAGAACACAAGGAATGGACATTAGATCAGTGGAAGTCTGTGCTTTGGTCTGATGAGTTCAAATTTGAGATCTTTGGTTCCAACCACCGTGTCTTTGTGCGACGCAGAAAAGGTGAACGGATGGACCCTACGTGCCTGGTTCCCACCGTGAAGCATGGAGGAGGAGGTGTGATGGTGTGGGGGTGCTTTGCTGATGACACTGTTGGGGATTTATTCAAAATTGAAGGCATACTGAACCAACATGGCTGCCACAGCATCTTGCAGTGGCATGCTATTCCATCCAGTTTGCGTTTAGTTGGACCTTCATTTTTTTTTTCAACAGGACAATGACCCCAAACACACCTCCAGGCTGTGTAAGGGCTATTTGACCAAGAAGGAGAGTGATGGGGTGCTACGCCAGATGACCTGACCACCACAGTCACCAGACCTGAACCCAATCGAGATGGTTTGGGGTGAGCTGGACCGCAGAGTGAAGGCAAAAGGGCAAACAAGTGCTAAGCATCTCTGGGAACTTCTTCAAGACTGTTGGAAGACCATTTCCGGTGACTGCCTCTTGAAGCTCATCAAGAGAATGCCAAGAGTGTGCAAATCAGTAATCAAAGCAAAAGGTGGCTACTTTGAAGAACCTAGAATATAAGACATATTTTCAGTTGTTTCACACTTTTTTGTTAAGTATATAATTCCACATGTGTTAATTCATAGTTTTGATGCCTTCAGTGTGAATGTACAATTTTCATAGTCATGAAAATACAGAAAAATGAATGAGAAGGTGTGTCCAAACTTTTGGTCTGTACTGTACTGTATATATATATATATATTTATATATACAGTACAGTACAGATCAAAAGTTTGGACACACCTTCTCATTCAAAGATTTTTCTGTGTTTTCATGACTATGAAAATTGTACATTCACACTGAAGGCATCAAAACTATGAATTAACACATGTGGAATTATATACTTAACAAAAAAGTGTGAAACAATTGAAATTATGTCTTAAATTCTAGGTCCTTCAAAGTAGCCACCTTTTGCTTTGATTACTGCTTTGCACACTCTTGGCATTCTCTTGATGAGCTTCAAGAGGTAGTCACCGAAAATTATTTCACTTTACAGATGTGCCCTGTCACGTTTAATAAGTGGGATTTCTTGCCTTATTAAAGGGGTTGGGACCATCAGTTGTGTTGTGCAGAAGTCTGGTGGATACACAGCTGATAGTCCTACTGAATAGACTGTTAGAATTTGTATTATGGCAAGAAAAAAGCAGCTAAGTAAAGAAAAACGAGTGGCCATCATTACTTTAAGAAATGAAGGTCAGTCAGTCCGAAAACTTGGGAAAACTTTGAAAGTGTCCCCAAGTGCAGTTGGAAAAACCATCAAGCGCTACAAAGAAACTGGCTCACATGAGGACCACCCCAGGAAAGGAAGACCAAGAGTCACCTCTGCTTCTGAGGATCAGTTTATCTGAGTCACCAGCCTCAGAAATCGCAGGTTAACAGCAGCTCAGATTCGAGACCAGGTCAATGCCAGTATGCCACACAGAGTTCTAGCAGCAGACACATCTCTTCAACAACTGTTAAGAAGAGACTTTGTGCAGCAGGCCTTCATGGTAAAATAGCTGCTAGAAAACCACTGCTAAGGACAGGCAACAAGCAGAAGAGACTTGTTTGGGCTAAAGAACACAAGGAATGGACATTAGATCAGTGGAAGTCTGTGCTTTGGTCTGATGAGTTCAAATTTGAGATCTTTGGTTCCAACCACCGTGTCTTTGTGCGACGCAGAAAAGGTGAACGGATGGACCCTACGTGCCTGGTTCCCACCGTGAAGCATGGAGGGAGGAGGTGTGATGGTGTGGGGGTGCTTTGCTGATGACACTGTTGGGGATTTATTCAAAATTGAAGGCATACTGAACCAACATGGCTGCCACAGCATCTTGCAGTGGCATGCTATTCCATCCAGTTTGCGTTTAGTTGGACCTTCATTTTTTTTTTCAACAGGACAATGACCCCAAACACACCTCCAGGCTGTGTAAGGGCTATTTGACCAAGAAGGAGAGTGATGGGGTGCTACGCCAGATGACCTGACCACCACAGTCACCAGACCTGAACCCAATCGAGATGGTTTGGGGTGAGCTGGACCGCAGAGTGAAGGCAAAAGGGCAAACAAGTGCTAAGCATCTCTGGGAACTTCTTCAAGACTGTTGGAAGACCATTTCCGGTGACTGCCTCTTGAAGCTCATCAAGAGAATGCCAAGAGTGTGCAAATCAGTAATCAAAGCAAAAGGTGGCTACTTTGAAGAACCTAGAATATAAGACATATTTTCAGTTGTTTCACACTTTTTTGTTAAGTATATAATTCCACATGTGTTAATTCATAGTTTTGATGCCTTCAGTGTGAATGTACAATTTTCATAGTCATGAAAATACAGAAAAATGAATGAGAAGGTGTGTCCAAACTTTTGGTCTGTACTGTACTGTATATATATATATTTATATATACAGTACAGTACAGATCAAAAGTTTGGACACACCTTCTCATTCAAAGATTTCGTGTTCACAGAAAATGTACATCACACATAAGCATCCTCCTATGTAATTGAACAGCATGTGGATTTATTTTCTTGAACAAAAACAGTGTGAAACAATTGAAATTATGTCTTAATCAGTCCAAGTAGCACATTTGCCTGGTTAATGTGCCATCTTGGTTCTTTGCAAAGTGCTTTCTGTGTCGTCCTGAAATTTTTCACATTTTACATGATGTGCCTGTCACTTAAAAGGTTCTCTCTTATTAAGTGGTTGGAATCAGTTGTGTTGTGCAGAAGTCTGGTGGATTGACTGGTCCTATCTGACTGCTGTTAAACTGCAATTTCAAGAGGCTAGTGAACGATAAGCCATATTACTTCAGAAGCAGAAGGTCATTGCTTCTTCCAAATGGGCTTGGTGTCCATCATGTGACCAGTTCATTGTAGCAGAATATGGTCTGGCAAAAGAGACCTATGGTACCCTTTCAATAGTTTTTCCCAATTCTTTAGCAGCTGATCGGACCATCATTCAAGTAATGCCACTCGTTCTTAGCTAGCTGCTTTTTTCTTGCCTAATACACATTTAAAAGTCTTGTGCAGAAGGACTTCATGGTTATCCATCAGAACCTGCTAGGACACAACACAAAGATGTAACATTTATAGGCTAAAGAACACAAGGAATGGACATTAGATCAGTGGAAGTCTGTGCTTTGGTCTGATGAGTTCAAATTTGAGATCTTTGGTTCCAACCACCGTGTCTTTGTGCGACGCAGAAAAGGTGAACGGATGGACCCTACGTGCCTGGTTCCCACCGTGAAGCATGGAGGAGGAGGTGTGATGGTGTGGGGGTGCTTTGCTGATGACACTGTTGGGGATTTATTCAAAATTGAAGGCATACTGAACCAACATGGCTGCACAGCATCTTGCAGTGGCATGCTATTCCATCCAGTTTGCGTTTAGTTGGACCTTCATTTTTTTTTTCAACAGGACAATGACCCCAAACACACCTCCAGGCTGTTGTAAGGGCTATTTGACCAAGAAGGAGAGTGATGGGGTGCTACGCCAGATGACCTGACCACCACAGTCACCAGACCTGAACCCAATCGAGATGGTTTGGGGTGAGCTGGACCGCAGAGTGAAGGCAAAAGGGCAAACAAGTGCTAAGCATCTCTGGGAACTTCTTCAAGACTGTTGGAAGACCATTTCCGGTGACTGCCTCTTGAAGCTCATCAAGAGAATGCCAAGAGTGTGCAAATCAGTAATCAAAGCAAAAGGTGGCTACTTTGAAGAACCTAGAATATAAGACATATTTTCAGTTGTTTCACACTTTTTTGTTAAGTATATAATTCCACATGTGTTAATTCATAGTTTTGATGCCTTCAGTGTGAATGTACAATTTTCATAGTCATGAAAATACAGAAAAATGAATGAGAAGGTGTGTCCAAACTTTTGGTCTGTACTGTACTGTATATATATATATTTATATATACAGTACAGTACAGATCAAAAGTTTGGACACACCCTTTTCATTCAAAGATTGAGTGTCACCAGCAAAGCACCCCCACACCATCACACCTCCTCCTCCATGTTTCACGTTGGGAACCAGGCATGTAGAGTCCATCCATTCACCTTTTCTGCGTCGCACAAAGACACGGTGGTTGGAACCAAAGATCTCAAATTTGGACTTATCAGACCAAAGCACAGATTTCCACTGGTCTAATGTGCATTTCTTGTGTTCTTTAGCCCAAACAAGTCTCTTCTGCTTGTTGCCTGTCCTTAACAGCGGTTTCCTTGCAGCTATTTTACCATGAATGCCTGCTGCACAAAGTCTCCTCTTCACAGTTGTTGTATAGATGTGTCTGCTGCTAGAACTCTGTGTGGCATTGACCTGGTCTCTAATCTGAGCTGCTGTTAACCTGCAATTTCTGAGGCTGGTAACTCGGATAAGCTTATCCTCAGAAGCAGAGGTGACTCTTGCTCTTTCTTTCCTGGGGCGGTCCTCATGTGAGCCAGTTTCTTTGTAGCGCTTGATGGTTTTTGCAACTGCACTTGGGGACACTTTCAAAGTTTTCCCATTTTTTGCGGACTGACTGACCTTCATTTCTTAAAGTAATGATGGCCACTCGTTTTTCTTTATTTAGCTGCTTTTTTCTTGCCATAATACACATTCTAACAGTCTATTCAGAAGGACTATCAGCTGTGTATCCATCAGACTTCTGCACAACACAACTGATGGTCCCAACCCCATTTATAAGGCCAGAAATCCCACTTATTAAACCTGACAGGGCATACCTGTGAAGTGAAAACCATTTCCGGTGACTACCTCTTGAAGCTCATCAAGAGAATGCCAAGAATGTGCAAAGCAGTAATCAAAGCAAAAGCTGGCTACTTTGAAGAATCTAGAATATAAGACATATTTTCGTCTGTGTCACACTTTTTTTAAGTATATAATTCCACATGTGTTAATTCATAGTGTTGATGCCTTCAGTGTGAATGTACAATTTTCATTGTCATGAAAATACAGAAAAATTTTTGAATGAGAAGGTGTGTCCGCACTTTTGGTCTGTACTGTATATATATATATATATATATATATATATATATATACATATTTAGTACCATTGCCAGCTTTGTTTACTTAGTTATAAGATTATATATGAATACTATCCATGCACAAATAAAGTATGGCCCCTGAGACTTCTATTTAGAAACTTTACTTATCTAACATATTTTTATTACCAGTCCAGTTGGTCAGTAATGACTGTGTACCCACTTTACATGTCTAAATTATTTCTTTACTTCAATAAATTGCATCAAGAAGTGATGTGGATGATAAAACATGGAAAAATATGCCAAATATAACTCAGGGCTAACAGGAATGTATGTGTTATATTACTATTAATACACGACAACTGATACAAAGTAATTGAACCCCTTAAAGACAACTGTGAGCACATATGAATTACATTAAAAGGGTTGTCCACCCCGAGAAAGTTTTCGGCAGCTCTGAAGCTTGTCAAATCCTAGTGGTTGGCATTTTCACCTCTTGTTAAGTGATCACAAATATATGATTTGCATAGTTGAAGTCTCATGCCAATTAGTGTCTCTGCTGCTACTCTCTTCTCCAATGTTCTAAAATTGCAAATTACACTTTTTTGCAATGTAACATTCCAGATTTTTGTTATATGTGTTAAGTTAGATTTGCGCACGTCTGTAAGTATTTGTATAATGAGTATGACGCCTTGCATCGGCTTTCTGTTCTGGTCAAAAGACATGAGTTTGGACTAGAGGTAAGGTCAGGTGTCACCACCCGGCGTGCCCTGGCAAGTGTCAGGGCCCTGGACATACGGAGCCAACTTGCCATCGGGACCCCAGCAATTGACGTATCTTGATCAGTGGTGCACCACCAATGGTGGCAGACCACACGGACACCATAGGGCCTGTGAGTCAGGGGGACTCGGTGCTAGCTCTGTGATGTCACAGCGTTGAGGGTGCGATGAAGTAATTATAGCGCGCCCTCTGTGCTTAGCAGTGCAGAGAGTCAGAATACGCTGAGGAGACCAGAGAAATGAGGGAACAGGGAGACTTGAGTATTTGATTATTTATTTTTTCTGTATGGAGCATTATATAGGGCCCATTGTTATGAATGTGCTAGAGATGGTTTCTGAGCAGAGGCTCCCTCTGGTGGATACAGACAGTGCTGAACCTTTCAGCAAGGAGTGGCAGTCTGGAATCACGGACTGGTCTGATATAAGGGAGGTTCCCTCCCATGATGGTTGCCGGTGATCAATTGTTCTTGTCTCAATTGTGGTTCCTGGTTCATTTGGAAATTTGCTGGAGTCTTGCCTGCATCTTGTGCTTTCAGATAAGATATTTTTTGCTTTTCTTTTTGTGCTTGCTTTTTGCATTGTTTTCTGCACATTTGTGGAGGTCAGCCAGGTCCCCTCCTGGGGCCTGAGCTCCTCACAGTTTTTCTGCAGCCACTGTTATTTGCTCATTTGCTTTTTCCTGTTTTTTCAGCGGCAGCGGCTTGGTTTTTGTTCACACTGAGATCTGATTTAGTGGGTGGCGAGATCGTGTGAGCTCAGTATTTTTGTAATCAGAAATGTTGGATTTTTGTAGGGTTTTCTGGGTTGCAGAAAGTAATCTCTCCTGTCCTATCCTATTTAGTCAGCTTGTGGCCCCAGCGTTTGCTCAGTCTATTTTCTGCCTATGTTTGTATTTTCATCTTGTCTAACCGCCATTATATGTTTGGGGGCTTCCTATTTTCTTTGGGATCTGCTCCGGGGCAGATAGCTTTCATCTTTCTGCCTTTAGGTGTAGTTATCTCTCAGGCTGTGACGAGGCGTCTAGGATCAACGTAGGAACGCTCCACGGCTACCTCTAGTTGTATCGTTAGTTTAGGAATCTGCAACCCATCAATTACCAACATCTCAGGTGTTCGGCTGCCCTGCTGTTGTTCCTGTCCTCCTCAGCTACCAAAACACAACAGTATCACCGGCCATAACTGAAAATTATATGGTACTCACAGAAGGGAAAAATAGTGTGGAAAGAAAAAAGTTGTCAGAGTTGTCAGAGATTTTTTTTTTTTTTTTTCTGTCTGTTGCATTTTTTCCCTCTTTTTCTCTGGGTACTGAGGAGGATTTTTTTTTATCTCAATGGAGTTTGCACAGTTGTCTGGCCGTGTGGATCAGCTTGCCACTGAGGTTCGGAGTATTGCTACCTATCTTGCTGGGTTGCCGGTTGTGGAACCTAGGATTCCCATGCCAGATTTGTTTTTGGGGGATCGGGCTAAATTTCTGAATTTCAAAAATAACTGTAAGTTGTTTTTTGCCTTAAAGCCTAAGTCTTCAGGTAACGCAGCACAGCAATTTGTCATCTCTCTCCTGCGCGGCGATCCTCAGGATTGGGCTTTTTCCCTGACACCTGGGGATCCTGTTTTGAATGATATTGATGCATTTTTTCTGGCTCTGGGGTTATTGTACGATGAACCTAATGTCACTGATCAAGCTGAAAAAACCTTGTTGGCATTAAATCAGGGTCTTGAAGACACTGAGTTGTACTGTCAGAAATTCCAAAAGTGGGCAGTCCTGACCAAATGGAATGATGATGCTTTGGCAGCCTTTTTTCGGAAGGGGCTGTCAGAGAATGTAAAGGATGTTATGGTGGGATTCCCTGCTCCCTCTGGTCTCAATGATTCTATGTCATTGGCTATTCAAATTGACAGACGTTTGAGTGAGCGTAGAGGTATGCGTGAGATAGTGTTGCTTTGTGAGCCAGCTTCTGAGCCCATGCAGTGTGATAGAGTGACTTCTGGGGCTCAGCGTCATGAGTTTCGAAAGCGCAATGGGTTATGTTTCTACTGTGGTGATGCCTCTCATGTTATTTCAGTCTGCCCTAAGCGGGGAAGACGTTTTGCACGCTCAGTTGTCTTGGGTAGTGTTCAGACTAAATTTCTGTTGACTGTTACCCTGATTTGCTCCCTGTCTACATTTTCTGCTCAGGCTTTTGTTGATTCAGGAGCAGCTATTAACCTGATGGATTTTGACTTTGCCAAACGTTGTGGGTTTCCCATGATACCCCTGCGGAAGGCTATTCCCCTACTGGGCATTGATTCTACCCCTTTGGCGGAGAATAAACCCCAGTTTTCTACTCACGTGATAATGAGGGTTGAACCAGATCATCAGGAGAGTTGCAAATTTCTGGTGCTGTATAATCTGCATGACATTATTGTACTAGGTTTCCATTGGTTACAGTCTCATAATCCTGTTTTGGATTGGAAATCTGTGTCTGTGACCAGTTGGGGCTGCCAATGTGTTAATACCAACACTCCTGTTTTTTCTGCCTCTCAAGTCTCAGGATGTTCCTGACTTTTTGACTGATTTTTCGGATGTATTTAGTGAAAGTAAATCTGCATCTTTGCCCCCTCACAGGAGCTACGATTGCGCTATTGAATTAGTGCCTGGTGGTAAATTTCCTAAAGGTCGCCTTTTTAACTTGTCTGTACCTGAACACGATGCTATGCGATCTTATATCAAGGAGTCATTGGAGAAGGGTCATATCAGACCATCCTCTTCACCCTTGGGTGCCGGTTTTTTCTTTGTGGCCAAAAAGGATGGTTCATTGAGGACGTGTATTGATTATCGTCTCTTGAATAAGATCACTGTGAAGTATCAATATCCGTTACCCTTGATTTCTGACCTGTTTTCCAGGGTGAAAAGTGCTAGTTGGTTTACAAGCTTGACCTCAGGGGGGGCGTATAACCTTATTCGCATTAAGCACGGGGATGAATGGAAGACAGCGTTTAATACCCCAGAGGGGCATTTTGAGTACCTAGTGATGCCCTTTGGGCTCACTAATGCTCCTTCCGTCTTCCAATCCTTCATGAATGATATTTTCAGGGATTTTGTGGATAAATTTCTGATTGTTTATTTGGATGATATCTTGATTTTTTCCAATGACTGGGACTCTCATGTGAAACATGTTCGGACTGTGTTCCAGATTTTGAGAGAGAATGCACTGTATGTGAAGGGATCAAAGTGTCTTTTTGGCGTACAGAAGGTCTCATTTCTGGGATTCATTTTGTCTCCGTCTGTTATTGAAATGGACCCGGTCAAGGTTCAGGCCATCTGTGATTGGGTCCAACCTACTTCATTAAAGGCTCTTCAGAGATTTTTGGGTTTTGCCAATTTTTATCGTAAATTTATTGGTAATTTCTCCGGTATTGTTAAACCATTGACTGATTTGACCAAAAAGGGTTCTGATGTGGTGAATTGGCCTCCTGAGGCAGTCTCTGCATTTCAGGAACTTAAGCAGAGATTCACTTCTGCTCCTGTTCTACGGCAGCCTGATGTTTCTCTACCGTTTCAGGTGGAGGTTGATGCCTCTGAAATTGGGGCAGTTGCCGTTTTGTCCCAAAGAGATCCAGAGACCTCTAAGAGTAACCCTTGTGCCTTTTTCTCTTGAAAATTTTCTCCAACTGAACGTAATTATGACGTGATTAATCGGGAGTTATTGGCCATGAAGTGGGCCTTTGAAGAGTGGAGACATTGGCTGGAAGGAGCCAAACATCAGGTGGTGGTCCTCACGGACCATAAGAATCTGGTTTATCTCGAATCAGCCAAGCGACTTAATCCTAGACAGGCCAGGTGGGCCTTGTTTTTCACACGTTTTAATTTTGTGGTTTCTTTTCTTCCTGGCACTAAGAATGTTAAGGCGGATGCCCTCTCGAGGAGTTTCTTTGCGGTCTCTCCTGAGTTATCTGATCCTACTGTTATTTTGAAAGAGGGTGTAGTTCTTTCCGCCATCTCGCCCAATTTGAGACTGGCCTTGGAAGGGTGTCAGGAGGATAAACCTGAGCTCTGCCCTATTGGGAAATTGTTTGTCCCAGACCAGTGGAAGAAGAGTGTGATGTCTGAGATTCATTGTTCCGCATTGGCTGGTCATCCCGGGATTTTTGGTACCAGAGACTTGGTGAGTCGGTCCTTTTGGTGGCCTACTTTGTCTCGTGACGTCAGGGAATTTGTGCAGTCCTGTGGGACTTGCTCTCGCTCCAATCCTTGCTCTCGCTCTAGTGGTTTGTTAATGCCATTACCTGTGCCCAAGAGGCCATGGACCCATATCTCTATGGATTTTATTTCCGACCTCCCTGTTTCTCAGAGAATGACCATTATCTGGGTAATCTGAGATAGGTTTTCCAAGATGATACATCTTGTGCCATTACCTAAGTTACCTTCCTCTTCCGAATTGGTGCCTTTGTTCCTTCAGCACGTGGTTCGGTAACATGGCATTCCGGAGAACATTGTGTCTGACAGAGGAGTCCAGTTTGTTTCCAGATTTTGGAGGACATTTTGTTCTAAACTTGGTGTTCAATTATCTTTCTCCTCTGCTTTTCATCCTCAGACCAATGGACAAACCGAGAGAACAAACCAGACCTTGGAGTCTTATTTGAGATGTTTTGTGTCTGCTGATCAAGATGACTGGGTCTCTTTTTTGCCTTTGGCTGAGTTTGCTCGTAATAATAGGGCTAGCTCTGCCACCTTGTTGTCTCCATTTTTCTGCAATTTTGGGTTTCACCCTCGATTTTCTTTGGGACAGGCGGAGGCTTCTTTCTGTTCGGGTGTTGACTCTGTTGTGGAGCGAATGCAGCAGATTTTGGGACCAGGTAGTGGAGAGGTTGTCTCTCTCTCAGGAGAAGGCCCAATGGTTTGCCAACCGGCATAGGACTGATGGTCCTCGGTTTAAAGTGGGGGACTTGGTTTGGTTGTCCTCAAGAAATATCCCTATGAGGGTTGCATCTCCAAAGTTTAAGCCCAGGTTCATTGGACCTTATAAGATCATGGAGATTCTTAATCCTGTTTCCTTCCGTTTGCTTTTTCCAGGGACATTTAAGATCCATAACGTGTTCCACAAGTCCTTATTGAAGAGGTTTGTCAAGCTAGTGGTTCCTATGGCTGCGCCTCCTGACCCTGTTTTGGTTGAGGCAATCTGGAGTATGTGGTTGAGAAAATATTGGATTCTTGTTTTTCTAGACAGAAACTCCAGTATTTGGTTAAGTGGAGAGGTTATGGTCAGGAGGACAATTCTTGAGTGTTTGCTTCGGACATCCATGCTAGGAGACTGATCCGTGCCTATCACTGAGCTCATCCTGATCGGCCTGGTTGCACAAGTGAGGGTTCGGTGACCCCTCCTCAAGGGGGGGGTACTGTTATGAATGTGCTAGAGATGGTTTCTGAGCAGAGGCTACCTCTGGTGGTTACAGACAGTGCTGAACATTTCAGCGAAGAGTGGCAGTCTGGAATCACGGACTGGTCTGATATAAGGGAGGTTCCCTCCCATGATGGTTGCCAGTGATCAATTGTTCTTGTCTCAATTGTGGTTCCTGGTTCACTTGGAAGTTTGCTGGAGTCTTGCCTGCATCTCCTGCTTTCAGATAAGATATTTTTTGCTTTTCTTTTTGTGCTTGCTTTTTGCATTGTTTTCTGCACTTTTGTGGAGGTCAGCCAGGTCCCCTCCTGGGGCCTGAGCTCCTCACAGTTTTTCTGCAGCCACTGTTATTTGCTCATTTGCTTTTTCCTGTTTTTTCAGCGGCTGCGGCTTGGTTTTTGTTCACACTGAGATCTGATTTAGTGGGTGGCGAGATCGTGTGATCTCAGTATTTTTGTAATCAGAATTGTTGGATTTTTGTAGGGTTTTCTGGGTTGCAGAAAGTAATCTCTCCTTTCCTATCCTATTTAGTCAGCTTGTGGCCCCAGCGTTTGCTCAGTCTATTTTCTGCCTATGTTTGTATTTTCATCTTGTCTAACCGCCATTATATGTTTGGGGGCTTCCTATTTTCTTTGGGGATCTGCTCTGGGGCAGATAGCTTTCATCTTTCTGCCTTTAGGTGTAGTTATCTCTCAGGCAGTGACCCGGCGTCTAGGATCAACGTAGGAACGCTCCACGGCTACCTCTAGTTGTGTCGTTAGTTTAGGAATCTGCAACCCATCAGTTACCAATATCTCAGGTGTTCGGCTGCCCTGCTGTTGTTCCTGTCCTCCTCAGCTACCGAAACACAACAGCCCATTAAACTTATGGAGCAATATATGAGACACATTATAATATATGGAGCAATATATGGGGCACATTATGCTGTATGGAGCATTATATGGGGAACATTATGGTATATGGAGGACTATGTTGTGCCCATTATACTGTTTGAAGGACTATGTGGGGCCATTATACTGTATTGAGGACTATTTGGTGGCCATACTACTGTATGGAAGACTTTGTGGTTCCCATAATACTGTATGTTTCCAATTGCACATTTAGCGTCTCCCGCTCCCACACTACCTCTTCCAACCTCACTCTTTCTCTGTTGGAGTTCCCTAAGGCTCTATCCTATGACCCCTACTCTTCTCCATCTATACCCTTGGCCTGGGACAACACATAAAGTCCCATGGCTTCCAGTACCACCTATACGCTGATAACTCTCAGATCTACCTCTCTGGCCCAGTTGTCTGCTGTCCAGATTCTTGGAGTGTCTATCAGCCATATCCTTCTTCTCCTCTCGCTTCCTCAGGTTCAATGTAGACAAATCTTAACTCATTATCTTTCCTCCACTTCATGCATCTTACCTACTTGATAAATGACACCACGCTTTACCCTGTATCGGAAATCTGCTGCCTCAGAGTAACCCTTGACCTGCCCTGTCCTTCAAATCGCACATCCAAGCTCTCTCCAACTTAAAAATATTTCCATAATCTGTCTTTTCCTCAACCCTCAATCTACTTGTGCATGCCATCATCACTCGCCTTGACTACTGCAATATCCTCCTCTGTGGCCTACATGCTAACACTCTCGCACCTCTCCAGTCCGTCCTAAATTCTGCTGCCCGACTAATTCATCTCTCTCCTCGATACTCCTCCGCTTCTCCTCTATGCAAATCCCTTCATTGGTTGCCAATTCTCCAGAATATCCAGTTCAAACTACTAACACTGACCTACAAAGCCATCCATATAACCTGTCTCCCTGTATATTTCCAAACTAATTTTGTAATATCTTCCTTCAGGTAATCTCCGGTCCTCCTAAGATCTTCTTCCATCCTCCACGCTTATTGGTTCTTCACCCAGTCGCCTCCAAGACGTCTCACAAATATCCCACAGATTGGTTCGCTTCTAAAATCATGCAAGGGTCTATAGGCAGGGTAGGTTGTGGCAGAGGGTTTCCACTCAGAGACACATACACTACCGGTCAAAAGTTTAGGGTCACTTAGAAATTTCCTTATTTTTGAAAGAAAAGCAGTTTTTTTTCCAATGAAGCTAACATTAAATGATTCAGAAATACACTCTATACAGTGTTAATGTGGTAAATGACTATTCTAGCGGCAAACGTCTAGTTTGTAATGCAATATCTTCATAGGTGTATAGAGGCCCATTTCCAACAACCATCACTCCAGTGTACTTATGGTATTTTGTGTTCGCTAACTGTGTAAGAAGGCTAATAGATGGTTAAAATACCCTTTAAAACCCTTGTGCAAGTATGTTAACACAGCTGAAAACCGTTTGGTTGATTAGAGAAGCTATAAACCTGACCTTCCTTTGAGCTTGTTGAGAATCTGGAGCATTACATTTGTTGGTTCCATTAAACTCTCAAAATGGCCAAAAAAAAAGAACTTTCTTGTGAAACTCGACAGTCTATTCTTGTTCTTAGAAATGAAGGCTATTCCATGCGAAAGATTACCAAGAAACTGAAGAATTAATACAATGGTGTGTAGTACTCCCTTTAGAGGAGTGCACAAACAAGCTCTAACCAGAGAAGAAAGACAAGTGGGAGGCCCCGCTGCACAACTGAGCAACAAGACAAGTACATTAGAGTCTTTAGTTTGAAAAATTGACGCCTCACAGGTCCTCAACTGGCAGCTTCATTAAACAGTACACATTAAACGCCAGTGTCAACATCTACAGTGAAGAGGCAATTTGGGGATGCTGGCCTTCAGGGCAGATTGGCAAAACAAAAGCCAATATTCCTCTGTCCAATGTCTGTGTTCTTTTGCCCATATTAATCTTTTCCTTTCATTTAAGCCAGTCTTAAATATGGCTTTTGTTTTGCCAATCTGCCCTGAAGGCCAGCATCCCCAAATCGCCTCTTCACTGTAGATGTTGACACTGGCGTTTAATGTGTACTGTTTAATGAAGCTGCCAGTTGAGGACCTGTGAGGCGTCAATTTTTCAAACTAAAGACTCTAATGTACTTGTCTTGTTGCTCAGTTGTGCAGCGGGGCCTCCCACTTGTCTTTCTTCTCTGGTTAGAGCTTGTTTGTGCACTTCTCTAAAGGGAGTACTACACACCATTGTATGAATTCTTCAGTTTCTTGGCTAACTGAAAAGATGGTAACAAATTGCAAGCTTTCGAGACTACTCAGGTCTCTTCATCAGGCTGAACTAATACAAAATCTGAAGAATCACATATTTATACACAAAAACACAGAAAAAATGCAATAGGTAAGACAAGTGACGTGAAGCAGAATAGTCATTATGGCAGAGGGATGAGCATAACTCTAAATATTTTTCTATCTACTGGCTAACACGGTACGAAGATATACATCTTTACTGTATCAAAATGGAGGATACCAGAATGTACCGCATCTTTATGGAACTAAAACCACTTCTGAAGAAACGTGCACAAATGGACAGCGATATTTTTTTCTTATCTAAATGCAAAAAGGAGAATTTAATTCCCAAAGGACTCTGGATTACAAACCCAATTCTTCACACTACAATACCCATTATGCAAAAAACCTTTGTCACAGGACGTCTGAGAGACTTAGGAACCATCTTTTGCATGTCTGCTACAGCATAAGGAGTAACGTCCAAGGGCAATTTGAAAGCCTAAGGAAAACACTTCCAGAAACCACAGAACAAAAATTACAACAATACTACAACAAACTACGGACCTTTCTGATTCATAACAAAGAAAAGAAACTACACAGACTGCGTCTCAATTCCGGACTCTATACAAACAGATCCAAAACAAAACCTGACAACTCTGACAACCACTCCATTCCAGACACAAAAGCATCTAACTGTGTCATCAATCTCTCGGATTACAAACCCAAAAAGTGGAGCTTGCCGTGCTTTCTAGAGGACTCTCATTTTGTCCCACTAAGGCCCTGGATAAAACCGAACTCTGCAGTGATATGGAACATTTTTTCAGGAGACTGCGCCTGAGGGAATACTTCAATGATACAGAAGATTCAGAAAACACTCGGACTGAAGGAAAAGGGATCTCAACAACCAAGAAGAGATCAGACTGGACACCTCCTCCTGGACGCAACCCTCATTTGGATAAATATATAGACTCATTCAGATATTTGATAAAATCCACCATCATAGCCACCAACAAGAGACAAGCATCCAACATCAGTGCCCAGGAGAGAAAGGCTATACAGTCTCTGAAAACCAACAAAGAAATCATCATTAAACCTGCTGACAAGGGAGGTGCAATAGTCATGATGAACACATCAGACTATATGAAGGAAGCAAACAGACAACTTACAGACACACGCTACTACAGAAAACTGGAGTCGGACCCTACACAGGACTATTACAAGGAACTAAGCAAGTTGGTATCTTGTCTGTCTGACAAATCCATAAGAGCCGATGACCTGATACCAGAGAGTCCAAGAACAGGGACATTCTACATGCTTCCCAAAATCCACAAAGCTGGGAATCCAGGGAGGCCGATTATTTCATGTGTGGACTCCCTTACTGAGCAGGTATCTGGATGGGTAGAGGGCATTCTTAAACCTCTGGTAAAGGATACACCCAGCTACATTCAGGACACAACTGACCTACTGAATAAACTAGCAGCAATAGGTCCTCTACCAGAAGGAACCATCCTGGCCACCATGGATGTGGAATCCTTGTACTCTAATATCCCACACCAGGATGGATTAAATGCCTGCAAAGACTTCATGAAAAACACAGAGAATGATGCTGATTCTGTGGTGAAACTCACAAAATTCATCCTCACCCACAATTACTTTGAATTTGACAACAAGATCTATTTACAGGAGACTGGCACAGCGATGGGAAGTAAAATGGCTCCACAGTATGCAAATCTTTTCATGGCCAAGCTTGAAAGCGACTTTCTGTCCTCATGTCCAACCAGGCCTCGGGCCTACTACCGCTACATTGATGACATTTTAATCATCTGGACGGAGTCTGAGCAACAGCTAAAGACGTTCCACGAACAGTTCAATCAATTTCATCCCACCATCAACTTAACACTTAACTACTCCAGCACTGAAATTAACTTTTTGGACACCATCATTAAACTGAAGGACAATGAAATAGAGACATCCCTGTATCAGAAGCCAATCGACCGTCCAACATACCTTAAATGGGACAGTTTCCATCCAAAACACATAAAAAACTCTATTGTCTACAGCCAAGCCATCAGATACAACCGTATATGTTCCAACCCCATGGATAGAGATGAACACCTTGGTCGCCTTAGAAAGACCTTTTTAAATCAGGGCTACCATCCAAGAACAATTGAAAACCAAATTACAAGAGCCACCAGAATATCAAGGGATCACCTGCTACATTACAAAGCTAAAGAAGAAAATAACCGGGTGCCTTTAGTGGTCACCTACAATCCAAATCTGGAGGTGCTAAGGGGAGCTGCACGGAAACTACAACCTTTACTACAAAAAGATGCCCGGTTACAATCCATATTTCCAGACCCCCCACTACTGTGTTTTAGGCAGCCCCCAAATCTAAGAAGCATCATTGTCAGAAGTTCCCTGTCCTCCCCAACAGCTGCAGGAACCTTGCCTTGCAATAAGAAGAAATGCAAAACCTGTCCATTTATAATGACCACGGACAAGATAAAGATCCCCAACTCACATCAGGACTACAAGATACCAGGTACTTTCAGCTGCATCACATCTAATGTTGTGTACCTAATTATATGTACTAAATGTCCAACTGGGGGTCTGTATGTGGGGGAGACCGGGCAAAAACTGAGAACAAGGATGAATTCTCATCGCCACGCAATAAGAGAAAAAAGAATGGATCTACCTGTGGCAAAACATTTTTGCTCCCCTGATCATAGCATGTCAGATATGAAAATACTGGTACTAAGAAGCAGATTCACATCTCAGAGGCAGAGAAGAATTTGCGAATACAAATTGATGGTGACCTTTGACACTCTTAATGCTGGAATGAACCTGTCACATGGTTTTATGGCCTATTACATCAATTAAGGAATTTACTCCAAATACCCTGTGAAAACATCACAAAACATTACCAGACCCCAATCAGAGGGTAATAAAACTTTCTCTCCTTATCTATGAATTGTTCCAATATTTATGCTCATCCCTCTGCCATAATGACTATTCTGCTTCACGTCACTTGTCTTACCTATTGCATTTTTTCTGTGTTTTTGTGTATAAATATGTGATTCTTCAGATTTTGTATTAGTTCAGCCTGATGAAGAGACCTGAGTAGTCTCGAAAGCTTGCAATTTGTTACCATCTTTTCAGTTAGCCATTAAAAGGTATCAACCACTGAGGACTCTCAACTCTAAATATTTTTCTATCTACTGGCTAACACGGTACGAAGATATACATCTTTACTGTATCAGTTTCTTGGTAATTTTTCGCATGAATAGCCTTCATTTCTAAGAACAAGAATAGACTGTCGAGTTTCACAAGAAAGTTCTTTTTTTTTGGCCATTTTGAGAGTTTAATGGAACCAACAAATGTAATGCTCCAGATTCTCAACAAGCTCAAAGGAAGGTCAGGTTTATAGCTTCTCTAATCAACCAAACGGTTTTCAGCTGTGTTAACATACTTGCACAAGGGTTTTAAAGGGTATTTTAACCATCTATTAGCCTTCTTACACAGTTAGCGAACACAAAATACCATAAGTACACTGGAGTGATGGTTGTTGGAAATGGGCCTCTATACACCTATGAAGATATTGCATTACAAACTAGACGTTTGCCGCTAGAATAGTCATTTACCACATTAACACTGTATAGAGTGTATTTCTGAATCATTTAATGTTAGCTTCATTGGAAAAAAACTGCTTTTCTTTCAAAAATAAGGAAATTTCTAAGTGACCCTAAACTTTTGACCGGTAGTGTAGCTGCAAGACATGGCAGGCAGCGTGGCATACTCTCGCTTTGGCAAAACACAACCTAGAGTTCGGCAGAGAGGAGATCTCCAACCTCAGTCTCAGTGGCACTGTTAGGCCACATTCACACGTTCAGTATTTGGTCAGTATTTTACATCAGTATTTGTAAGCTAAAACCAGGAGTGGGTGAAAAATGCAGAAGTGGTGACGTGTTTCTATTACACGTTTCCTCTTGTTTCACTTCTGATTTTAGCTTACAAATACTAATGTAAAATACTAATCAAATACTGAATGTGTGCACGTGGCCTAAAGCGGAGATTTCTAATGCAATATATTTGTTGATATGCAATATCTGTTTGTAACTAGGAAACTTCTGTACATAAAATCATCAGTTTCCATATTGCTACCTTCATAACTGTAAGAATAATACATGTCATTGCAGTAGAGACCTGATGAGACTTCTACCTCCTAATCCCGTAGCTGTCACTTGTCTTATCCGATTACAGGGTAATTCTGGTCCCTAGGGTGGCAAAGGGTGATCTTGTCATTAGGAAAGAATGAAAACCTCAGATTTCTGTCAATTACTGTAAAGAAAAACAGGCTTTCAGGCTGTCAGTACTTTAATGCGTCAACTCATTTCAGACTAATATGCTATGGACATTATTTGCATGCATTTACATATTTATAATCCTGTTTACTGTTACTCTGACACTTGAGAGGTGAAGATCACAAGTGCATCAATCTCTCATATTCTCAAAAACATTACTACAATCTCCATACTTTAATGTCATTTTTGGAGTCATTGACTCCTCTATGTATTTTTCGTTTTTCAAATTGTGTGATATGTGAATTATTTATTGCTAAGATGATTGAACAGAACTGGAAAGTCACATTACTGTGATTTGGGGTAACAGATTACGTAATGTGATTGCCAGCCTCAGCCAGCTTCATTGTGATGATGGAAACAAAGTGGAAAAGTTTCTTGGCAAAAAGAAGCTTCACTTTAAGCCAGAAATAACAATGTATATTAGAAACATCTTTTTTACTTTTGGCTTTACATAGGAACATTTGTACCCACATCAAGGGAAAAGTAATATATAATACAAATACATTATTTCCTTTTCCTCTTTTCCTAGTAAAAGTGTTTGAATTAGGACCCAAATTGGTTTTCTCTTAATGTCTAAATGGTAGAGATAGTTGAATCAATTACATACAAATTAAATTTGAGTCAAGTCTTGTGATATTCACAGTTCCCAGTGAATTTGAACAGTTTGCGATTCAATATCGGCGAATCGCCCAAGAAAATAATCACTGCCTTTTTACACATTACAGAAGATTGCATCAGTCTATAAAAGGCTGACATGACCTCAGTTGCAACAGCATGGACTTTCTCCTAATGCTTTGACGCTACCACATCGCATGGTATAACTCAGCCAATCAGGAGTGACTATTATAACCTGTATAAAAGTCTAAATAGGGAATGCAGCATTCATTTTGGTGTGCTTTAGGATAGCTAGAGTCTGTTAGAGCTCACAGCTCAGCAATAGAGAAAGGAAAAGAAAGCTGTTTACCATCAAATATTCCATATAATAATGTGTTACATATCTGCAGCAGTAAAGGAGATCAGAGTACTTGTCAGCGAATAACACAGGATTCAATTAATAGAGTGTGAGAGAGTCAGGAGAGGTGGCAGACTAAGTGTGATTGGTCAGTGATATAGTGAATATGGGATGAGGGTGATGGAAAAGTCAAATGTGTTTCAGATGTGTTGTGACCATAAAAAGTCTTTATAGTGTTCTGTGTCACATGAAAAACATGAAAAAAGTGCTTCCAATCAGAAAAAACATCACCTGTGAGTCGCACTCTGTGACTCTACAGTAGTCACTAATATACAGTGTGCATGACAGCTATCACAACTAGAGTTGAGCGATACTTTCCGATATCCAAAAGTATCGGAATCGGAATGGTATCGCCGATACACAAAAAATATCGGCGATACCCGATACCGATACCGGAAATACAATGTAAGTCTATGGGAACAAAATATCGGAATTAAAAAAAAACCCATTCTTGCCTTGTTGGTTAATTGTACATGAAGGAAAACAACAAAGAGTAATGTAGAATTTATTGGGGGAGGTTGAGGAGACATTAAAGGCATAGATGTTTAACACAATGCAATGGAATAGCATTAATATTTCTTTTTTTGAAATACGTTTGGATTGACGAAGAAATTGACAATGTTGTTAACCTTTTTTCTATTTTGTCAAATATGTCTGTTTCACAACTTCCATGCTCTTCACCTTTTTAACTTTTCACACACTTTCTCCTTCATAATCTTCAGCAGCATCATCTTTCTCATCAAATTATTCTTCATCTTCACCTTCTTAATCTTCTAAAACTTCTTGCTATTCATCTTTTTGTTAACATTACTTATATTGTTCTTATTAAACAGTTATTATTCTTCATATTCTACTTCTTCATCTTCTTCCTATTCATCCTTTTCATCATATTCTTATTTGTGACAGACATTCCTGTACTTGTAATCTGTAAAACTCTGAATTTTCATCCTTCCGTTCTTGCTGTCACGAAAGATTTTAATTACAACAGTATTTGTCCGCGTTCAGTTTAGCCTGCAGCAGCATCAGGCATTTTCCAGGGGCACCACGAGGAGGAACGGACTCACCCCCATACACTGCTTAGTCTTCTTCTGCTTAGAATTTAGAGCATATATTTTGCTCTTCATTTTGGTCTTATACTTAATGTTCTTCTGCTTTTTGATCTTCTGCTTATTGTTCTTCTGTCTCTTGTTCTGTATCTTGTAGTTTGTCTTAACCTTCTTTGTCCTGTTGGTGATGGTACAAAAGCCAATGGAAGTAACGAGGACCAGCTGACTGTGCTGGAACCCGGAGGGTCAGCAGAAGGAAAAGAGCCAATGGCACAACCGAGGACCAGCTGACGTTACTGGGACACGGTTACTAAGCAGGAGGTACCTGTGCTCCAAAGCACTACCAAGGACCAGCAGACGTTGCTGGAACTCGGATACCGACATGGAGGCACCTAGGCCAAAGGCACTGCGGAGAACCAGCTGACGGTACTGGAACCCGGATGGGTAGCAGAAGGTACCCATGGAAATTAAAGTTGAGGCAGCAGGACTGTTTGCCGTTCACACAGCAGGGGAACAGCTGACATTACTGAACCCCAGTAACACGGGAGCAAGTGTAGACTGTGCTAACAGCACTTCCGAGAAACAACTGGCGGTGTTGTAACCCAGGATGAGAAGAGAACAGGGTGGAGGCAGCAGGACTTTTTGCCGTTCACACAGCAGGGGAACAGCTGACATTACTGAACCCCAGTAACACAGGAGCAAGTGTAGACTGTGCTAACAGCACTTCCGAGAAACAACTGGCGGTGTTGTAACCCAGGGATGAGAAGAGAACAGGGTGGAGGCAGCAGGACTTTTTGCCGTTCACACAGCAGGGAACAGCTGACATTACTGAACCCCAGTAACACAGGAGCAAGTGTAGACTGTGCTAACAGCACTTCCGAGAAACAACTGGCGGTGTTGTAACCCAGGGATGAGAAGAGAACAGGGTGGAGGCAGCAGGACTTTTTGCCGTTCACACAGCAGGGGAACAGCTGACATTACTGAACCCCAGTAACACAGGAGCAAGTGTAGACTGTGCTAACAGCACTTCCGAGAAACAACTGGCGGTGTTGTAACCCAGGGATGAGAAGAGAACAGGGTGGAGGCAGCAGGACTTTTTGCCGTTCACACAGCAGGGGAACAGCTGACATTACTGAACCCCAGTAACACGGGAGCAAGTGTTAACTGTGCTAACAGCACTTCCGAGAAACAACTGGCGGTGTTGTAGCCCAGGGATGAGAAGAGAACAGGGTGGAGGCAGCAGGACTTTTTGCCGTTCACACAGCAGGGGAACAGCTGACATTACTGAACCCCAGTAACACAGGAGCAAGTGTAGACTGTGCTAACAGCACTTCCGAGAAACAACTGGCGGTGTTGTAACCCAGGGATGAGAAGAGAACAGGGTGGAGGCAGCAGGACTTTTTGCCGTTCACACAGCAGGGGAACAGCTGACATTACTGAACCCCAGTAACACAGGAGCAAGTGTAGACTGTGCTAACAGCACTTCCGAGAAACAACTGGCGGTGTTGTAACCCAGGGATGAGAAGAGAACAGGGTGGAGGCAGCAGGACTTTTTGCCGTTCACACAGCAGGGGAACAGCTGACATTACTGAACCCCAGTAACACAGGAGCAAGTGTAGACTGTGCTAACAGCACTTCCGAAGAAACAACTGGCGGTGTTGTAACCCAGGGATGAGAAGAGAACAGGGTGGAGGCAGCAGGACTTTTTGCCGTTCACACAGCAGGGAACAGCTGACATTACTGAACTCCAGTAACACAGGAGCAAGTGTAGACTGTGCTAACAGCACTTCCGAGAAACAACTGGCGGTGTTGTAACCCAGGGATGAGAAGAGAACAGGGTGGAGGCAGCAGGACTTTTTGCCGTTCACACAGCAGGGGAACAGCTGACATTACTGAACCCCAGTAACACAGGAGCAAGTGTAGACTGTGCTAACAGCACTTCCGAGAAACAACTGGCGGTGTTGTAACCCAGGGATGAGAAGAGAACAGGGTGGAGGCAGCAGGACTTTTGCCGTTCACACAGCAGGGGAACAGCTGACATTACTGAACCCCAGTAACACAGGAGCAAGTGTAGACTGTGCTAACAGCACTTCCGAGAAACAACTGGCGGTGTTGTAACCCAGGGATGAGAAGAGAACAGGGTGGAGGCAGCAGGACTTTTTGCCGTTCACACAGCAGGGGAACAGCTGACATTACTGAACCCCAGTAACACAGGAGCAAGTGTAGACTGTGCTAACAGCACTTCCGAGAAACAACTGGCGGTGTTGTAACCCAGGGATGAGAAGAGAACAGGGTGGAGGCAGCAGGACTTTTTGCCGTTCACACAGCAGGGGAACAGCTGACATTACTGAACCCCAGTAACACAGGAGCAAGTGTAGACTGTGCTAACAGCACTTCCGAGAAACAACTGGCGGTGTTGTAACCCAGGGATGAGAAGAGAACAGGGTGGAGGCAGCAGGACTTTTTGCCTTCACACAGCAGGGGAACAGCTGACATTACTGAACCCCAGTAACACAGGAGCAAGTGTAGACTGTGCTAACAGCACTTCCGAGAAACAACTGGCGGTGTTGTAACCCAGGGATGAGAAGAGAACAGGGTGGAGGCAGCAGGACTGCTTGCCGTTCACACAGCAGGGGAACAGCTGACATTACTGAACCCCAGTAACACAGGAGCAAGTGTAGACTGTGCTAACAGCACTTCCGAGAAACAACTGGCGGTGTTGTAACCCAGGGATGAGAAGAGAACAGGGTGGAGGCAGCAGGACTTTTGCCGTTCACACAGCAGGGGAACAGCTGACATTACTGAACCCCAGTAACACAGGAGCAAGTGTAGACTGTGCTAACAGCACTTCCGAGAAACAACTGGCGGTGTTGTAACCCCGGGATGAGAAGAGAACAGGGTGGAGGCAGCAGGACTTTTTGCCGTTCACACAGCAGGGGAACAGCTGACATTACTGAACCCCAGTAACACGGGAGCAAGTGTTAACTGTGCTAACAGCACTTCCGAGAAACAACTGGCGGTGTTGTAACCCAGGGATGAGAAGAGAACAGGGTGGAGGCAGCAGGACTTTTTGCCGTTCACACAGCAGGGGAACAGCTGACATTACTGAACCCCAGTAACACAGGAGCAAGTGTAGACTGTGCTAACAGCACTTCCGAGAAACAACTGGCGGTGTTGTAACCCAGGGATGAGAAGAGAACAGGGTGGAGGCAGCAGGACTGTTTGCCGTTCACACAGCAGGGGAACAGCTGACATTACTGAACCCCAGTAACACAGGAGCAAGTGTAGACTGTGCTAACAGCACTTCCGAGAAACAACTGGCGGTGTTGTAACCCAGGGATGAGAAGAGAACAGGGTGGAGGCAGCAGGACTTTTTGCCGTTCACACAGCAGGGGAACAGCTGACATTACTGAACCCCAGTAACACAGAGCAAGTGTAGACTGTGCTAACAGCACTTCCGGAAACAACTGGCGGTGTTGTAACCCAGGGATGAGAAGAGAACAGGGTGGAGGCAGCAGGACTTTTTGCCGTTCACACAGCAGGGGAACAGCTGACATTACTGAACCCAGTAACACAGGAGCAAGTGTAGACTGTGCTAACAGCACTTCCGAGAAACAACTGGCGGTGTTGTAACCCAGGGATGAGAAGAGAACAGGGTGGAGGCAGCAGGACTTTTTGCCGTTCACACAGCAGGGGAACAGCTGACATTACTGAACCCCAGTAACACAGGAGCAAGTGTAGACTGTGCTAACAGCACTTCCGAGAAACAACTGGCGGTGTTGTAACCCAGGGATGAGAAGAGAACAGGTGGAGGCAGCAGGACTTTTGCCGTTCACACAGCAGGGGAACAGCTGACATTACTGAACCCCAGTAACACAGGAGCAAGTGTAGACTGTGCTAACAGCACTTCCGAGAAACAACTGGCGGTGTTGTAACCAGGGATGAGAAGAGAACAGGGTGGAGGCAGCAGGACTTTTTGCCGTTCACACAGCAGGGGAACAGCTGACATTACTGAACCCAGTAACACAGGAGCAAGTGTAGACTGTGCTAACAGCACTTCCGAGAAACAACTGGCGGTGTTGTAACCCAGGGATGAGAAGAGAACAGGGTGGAGGCAGCAGGACTTTGCCGTTCACACAGCAGGGAACAGCTGACATTACTGAACCCCAGTAACACAGGACAAGTGTAGACTGTGCTAACAGCACTTCCGAGAAACAACTGGCGGTGTTGTAACCAGGGATGAGAAGAGAACAGGGTGGAGGCAGCAGGATTTTTGCGTTCCACAGCAGGGAACAGCTGACATTACTGAACCCCAGTAACACAGGAGCAAGTGTAGACTGTGCTAACAGCACTTCCGAGAAAAACTGGCGGTGTTGTAACCCAGGGATGAGAAGAGAACAGGTGGAGGCAGCAGGACTTTTGCCGTTCACACAGCAGGGGAACAGCTGACATTACTGAACCCCAGTAACACAGGAGCAAGTGTAGACTGTGCTAACAGCACTTCCGAGAAACAACTGGCGGTGTTGTAACCCAGGGATGAGAGAGAACAGGGTGGAGCAGCAGGACTTTTTGCCGTTCACACAGCAGGGGAACAGCTGACATTACTGAACCCCAGTAACACAGGAGCAAGTGTAGACTGTGCTAACAGCACTTCGAGAAACAAACTGGCGGTGTTGTAACCCAGGGATGAGAAGAGAACGGGTGGAGGCAGCAGGACTTTTTGCCGTTCACACAGCAGGGGAACAGCTGACATTACTGAACCCCAGTAACACAGGAGCAAGTGTAGACTGTGCTAACAGCACTTCCGAGAAACAACTGGCGGTGTTGTAACCCAGGGATGAGAAGAGAACAGGGTGGAGGCAGCAGGACTTTTTGCCGTTCACACAGCAGGGGAACAGCTGACATTACTGAACCCCAGTAACACAGGAGCAAGTGTTAGACTGTGCTAACAGCACTTCCGAGAAACAACTGGCGGGGGGGAGCCCAGGGTCAAGGGGGATTTTAAAAATATTTAATCAAGTATTTTCCTTGTTTTAATTTAAAAAAATGTCTATACCCCCAAAAAGAAAATTAACCCCTTTTAGTACCAAAATGATGATTTTATTTTAAAAAAAAATTTAATTAAAAAATTGACAACAAAAACCTACTTTAACAGTTGAAAAGCAATGCAAACCACAATAAAAATGGTTTTTAAAAATCTGCTTACTTTTAAAAAAAGCAACAAGTACATATCAGAATCCTTTAAAAGATGGATAATTATATGTACCCTTTTATTTGCTGAATAAAATCATAAAAGTTTTTAAAAAATTTTAAAAAAATTTCCCCTCTGTAAACGTAAATGTCCCAACATTTTTATTAAAAAAAAAACCTTTAAAAAGTGCATGTAAAACAGCATTTATGCCTGCTGTGGCTTAAAAACATAAAAAAAGGTAGATAAGGTATTATAGTAACTGTAGCCACAGTGGGAATGGCGATGTAATACTGTCCCCAAATAAATGTGCGTTACCTACATCCTTTTTTTTTTAGTTTTAAAAAAAGGGGTCGTGCTTTTGGCTTGCGCCTTTTTTGGCGCACAGACGGCTTCCTGTGTGCGCTTTGGGGTTTGGGCGTCTGTGCGCTTATGAGCAGACTAAAATTCACGGTGGCATCGTTTCATCGCAAGCGCCCCAAAACCCAAAAAGGGGTTTGTCATGACTGTTTTTACTCAGTAAACTGCACCTAAAAACATACACGCATTCCCATTACTAAAACTACAAGAAAAATGCGGGGGGGGGTGTGACACGTGTTTTGTTAAGGTACAGTAATATCGCATTGACGGTCCTTTCTCTGTAAATAATTTATTTTTTCCCCTACTATCAGTTTTTCTTTTCAGCACCTTTTACGGAAATATTTTGTTTATTGTGATATGCACTTTTTGTTTAAACCAAAGGGGAATATGATTTTTTTAGCGATTATCAGTTTACATAAGGCCTTTATGTTGGGTTTAAATTTTTAAATCAAATATGTTTTTTTTAAAAAAAGAACAAATATAAAAAATTTAAAGAGGACATTCCCAGTTTTGTTGAAATATTCGGTGTCATACCCCCCTTAATAAAATTGAATTAATTTACTTTATGCTTTTTTCAAAGGCAAAACACTGAATATAACCTTCGCCCTGGCAGTTGTCAAAGTTCACCCCTTATCCCTTCCAACATTCGGGGTTTTGGGGTACATGATGTGGTTGGATTTTCTAAGCTATGGAGTACAAGGGTTCCCCTCAGTATCCTTTGCAAAGGGTTTTTTTGGGTTTTCATTTTTTTTCGACAGTGCTATCTTAATTAGTCAAATTATTTTGTTACAGATTTGTGACAAAGCAAATCATTTTTTGGGTTTTAAAATTGACTTTCAAAAGTTTACACTTAGAAATCGGTTTAAAGCCTATTTTTATGTTACACAGACACTTTGAGATGTCATGTTTTTTTCACCCTGATTGGTACTGCATAATTTTTGCCGGACACACAGCAGGGGAACAGAGGCGTTACGAACCCCCCCAAAAAAACCTCACCCCGTTTTTACTGTGCACTAAAATTCTGAGCGCAACTGGCGCTGTTGAAGCCCAGGGGCAAGGGGGTTAGGCAAGGCCAGTAGGACTTTTAAGTTGAAGTTTAGTTGCAGCAGTAATTTTTTCCAACACACAGCAGGGGAACAGCAGGGTTTTGAACCCCCCCAAAAACATCAGCGATTGTTTTCATCTGTGCATCAACACTTCGACACAACTGGGGTTTGAACCCAGGGGAAGGAGGGTGTAGGCACAAAATATTTTGTTTATTGCCTTTTACGTGGGGCCTTGCAAAGTATGTACTTTAAACAAGAATAATGAACTTTTCTACAACAATAAATAAAAATTTTAATACAAGATAGAAAAAATTTATATTGCAGTCCCCCCGTGGTTGATAACTTTAATGCTAAAGAAAAAATGGTAACAAATTCAAAGCTTTGAGCACTCAGTGTCTTTCATCAGGTAAAAATAAACCAAAAAGAAGAATCACATTTTTTACACACAACGGGCACAGGAAGCTAAGAAAGTAGGGGGGACAAGTGGGGGAACCGGGGAAAAAAAGGAGAACAGGATATTTACGCCACACAATCACAGATAAATTAAGAATTTACCTGGCAAAAGACTTTTTTATGCCCGGGGGAAGCATCAAATTTTGGAA
>JARQOD010009879.1:0-29562 GCA_033576555.1 Oophaga sylvatica
TTAATGTGGACAGTTCTGCCACAAGCAGTCCCAATCAGTTTGCAAAAAATATGCGCGAGTGTCTTTTACCCTGGCAATTGGACCACTCCCATGTCACACTGCTCCAGTATGTGGTTGATCATTTGTTGTGTGCATGGACGGAACAGGAAGCAATTGCTGCCACTGTTAGTCTCCTCAAGTATCTGTCAGATCTGAACTGTCGGGTTTCGGCCTCGAAACTTCAGTTCTGCCTTGGTCAAGTGATATTTTTGGGTCACTGTCTCCTTCAGGGTGTCAGACACCTCACAGAAGAAAGAAACATAGCTGTCAGCTCCCTTCCGTTCCCAAAAGATGAAGCTGAACTCCAGCGTTTTCTTGGACTATGTACTTATTGCCGTCAGTGGAACCCGGATGCATCCCGCATAATGCAACCCTTTTACAATGCCTTAAAAGACGGTATAATGAACTATAAGGAAAGATCACCAGTTTGTATGGAAAGCCTTTATCGTGCCTTCTCTGAATTAAAGCGGCTTATTACCCCTGCCTTGGGCATCCCGGACTATACTCGACCATTCCATTTGTATGTGTCTGAGAATGAAGGACACGCAGCAGGGGTACTTACACAATCACATGGCAATAGGCAATGACCAGTGGGCTATTATTTGGCCTGCCTCGACCCTGTGGCCCGAGCATCACCAAGTTGCATGAGAGCAGTTCACGCCACTCACTCGTTGCTTGACAAGACTGCAGACATAATTCTTGGACATGAAACGCACATTTTTGCCCCGCATGATATTGCAGCAATACAAACACTCCAACAGCCAAGACATTTGACTGTACAACGACATTTACGGCTGCAGTGTTCACTTCTTTTGCCTGACTATGTCAAGTTGCATCGCTGTACTACAATCAACCCCGCTACTTTACTGCCGGTACTCAAGAAAGATGGCAGTGATGAGGATTATCTCCAACATGATTGTTCCCAACTTCTGACTGAAGAAACAGCTACTCCGCCAAATGTCAGTGAGAATCCACTTCCAAATCCCGATCTGGTGTTATACATGGATGGTTCAAGATATGCTGATGAGTTTGATAGATTCCACACGGGATATTGTTGTGAATGTGTTAGAAATGAATTCTGAGCAGAAGCTCCCTCTGGTGGTTACAAACAGTATTGAACCATTCAATGAAGATTGTGAAGATTGGCAATCAGGAGTTACAGACTGGTCTTATATAAGGGAGGTTCCCTCCCATCATGTTTGCCGGTGATCAATTGTTCTTGTCTCAACTGTGGTTCCTGGTTCTCTTTGAAGCTTGCTGACTCTTGCCTGCATCTTCTGCTATCAGATAAGATATTTTCTGCTTTTATTTTTGTGCTTGCTTTTTGCATTGTTCTCTGCACTTCTGTGGAGGTCAGCCAGGTTCCCTCCGGGGGCTTGTGCCCCTCTCAGTTTATCTGAGCCACTGTTATTTGTTCATTTGCCTTTTCCAGTTTTTTCAGTGGCTGCGGCTTAGTTTTGTTACACCAGAAAACTAATTTAGGTGGTAGAGGTCGTGTGATCTCAGGTGTTTTTGCAATTAGTAGAGTTGGTATTTTTTAGGGTTTTTTGGATTGCAGTAAGTGTCCTTCCTATCCTTTTCTTTATAGAAAGATTGGGCCCCAACGTTTGCTCACACTATTTTCTGTCTGTGTCTGTATTTCCTCTTGTCTAACCACCATTACATGTTTGGGGGCTTCCTATGTTCTTTGGGGATCTGCTCCAGGGCAGATAGCTTTCCTCTTTCTATCTTTAGGTGTAGTTAACCTCTCAGGCTGTGACGAGGCGTCTAGGACCAACTTAGGAACGCTCCATGGCTGCCTTTAGTTGTGGTGGTTAGTCAGGGTACTGCAATCCAGTAGATTCCAACCTCTCTGGTGTATTGCCGTTTTTGCCTGCTCCATCCGTCTTTGCCTGAGACAACACTGCACCGACCCCCACAGAAGAAGCATCAACCTCAACCAAAAATGATTTAGTCACATCAGGCTGCGTAAGGATGGGAGCAGAGCTGAACCTCTCCTTTAGCAACACAAAAGCCTCAATGGCCTCAGTAGTCCACTGAACCGCATCAGCACCTTTCTGGTGAGATCGGTCAGAGGTTTGGCAATCACAGAAAAATCTTTTATGAATTTTCTATAATAATTGGCGAACCCCAAAAACCTCTGTATTGATTTCACACCAATAGGTCTAGGCCAATCCTGCACAGCTTGCACTTTCACCGGGTCCATCTCAAAACCTTCACTGGCATAACCAGATTCTCAAAATGACCCAGTGGAGTGTTAAACGCAGTCTTCCATTCATCCCCCTCCTTCATGCGCAACAAATTGTATGCCCCTCGAAGATCAATTTTAGAGAACCACTTGGCCCCCACTAACTGGTTAAACAAATCAGGAATCAATGGCAGTGGGTAAGGATTGCGTACAGTAATCTGATTAATCTCACGAAAGTCTAGACAAGGCCGTAAACCGCCGTCCTTTTTTTTAACAAAAAAAAATCCAACCGCCACAGGAGATTTGGAAGGCCTAATGTGACCGGCGGCCAAGCTTGTCTGTATGTATTCCTCCAAAGCCTTTCTCTCAGGAATAGTCAAATTAAATAAACGACTTTTAGGAAGAGTCGCTCCAGGGACAAATTCAATTGCACAATCATAATCTCTATGAGGAGGCAATACCTGCGATTCCTTATCAGAAAAAACTTTCCAAAAATCCTGAATAGGTACAGGTAACTCCCCCTTAACTACAGCAGCAATACGCCCGTTACAACACTTGTCATTACAATTGGGACTCCAGGACTTAATTTCATTGGTAGACCAATCCAGTACTGGATTGTGCAATTTTAACCAGGGTAACCCCAAAATCACCGGTGAGGGCAAATTATTCAAAGCTACCAAATCCAAATTCTCTTGATGAACACCATTAATAGTAAGAGGAAATTCACAGATATGGTGAGTAACATTTTTCAAGTGAGAACCATCCACAGACACCACATTAATAGGGGAAGACAGAAGTTTGGGTTTTAGTTTTAGTTTTTCCAAAAATTTCCCATCAATCACATTGAGAGTTGAACCACAATCCACAAATACCCGAAACTCCATTAATTCCTCCTCACCAGCAGTGGTAGCAGAAAGAAAGACACCTTTATTGTTTAAACAAGCTATACGGGCGAAACTGACCTCATTTTTTTTTTCTCTTTATTCATTCGAAGCGCACAGTTCTTAATGAAATGCTCAGATTTACCACAATAGAAACACAAGCCCTTAGCAAATCTGCGTTCTTTTTCCCCAGAGTGAAGTGTCATAGCTCCAATTTCCATCGGCTCTGCAATGTCAGTACATTCCTTCTCCAAACTTGGAGCTGACAAGGCAGATTTACTCTCATTAACCCTTGCACGCAGTCTCCTATCCACCCGTATGGCTAATTGCATAGCCTCTTGCAAGTTACCAGGTATAGGATAAGCAATCAGCAAATCTTTAACCCTTTCACTTAACCCTGCAAGAAATAAACTTTTCAAAGCTGAATCGTTCCAGCCCACCTGTGTGGACCACCTTCGGAAGTGAGTACAATATTTTTCCACATTACCTGATCCCTGTCTCAAACGTCTCAATTCTGTCTCAGCTGATGAAACACGATCCGGATCGTCATATAACAACCCCAAAGCAGAAAAAAAACTATCCACAGATCTAAAGCATGGATCACTAGGCTGCAGAGAAAAGGCCCAGTCCTGAGGTTCTTTGCACAAAAGTGACATTATGAACCCTATGCGCTGTGATTCATCACCAGATGATCTGGGTCTCAAACGGAAATACAACAAGCAAGCATTTTTAAAAGAAAAAAAATCTTGTTGTTCACCAAAAAATCAATCAGGCATACGTACCTTTGGCTCCACGAAATGTGCTCCAGAACAACTACTCATGTGTTGCTGGATTTCAGCCACCTCCAGAGAGAGACCCTGCAGGCGTTCAGCCAAATCCCGAACCGACACCATGATGGAAAACAGAAAATCTTTCCTTAGAGATTTTTTTTTTTCTTTGGGCTGGACTTACTGTTATGATCTGCTACAAGCACTAAGGAAAGGTAGGAATTCTATCCCTACAATAGGACTGAGCTGGATCCCTACGATGTAACGGGGAACCTGATCCTGCGACCAGACCCGCTAAAGTCCTCAGCTAGTCTGAACGAAGACCTATAGTTGCGAGGGAGGAATCCCTACAAGATCTAGGGACTGGGTGAAAAGGTGGACACCTCCTAACAGAAATTGTAGCAGGAAAAATAAAACAGAAAACAAATACTAAGAGATCCTAAGATCAAGCAAAACTGACAGAGTAAGGCACCTAAGCACCCGGCTAGCTTAAGAGTAGATAATACAATGAAGTCCAGCAAAGCCAGAAGGGCGGAGCCAGACTAAATGGAGAAAAAAGGTCATGTGACAGCAAACTGAAACAAAATCTGACAAGAGGGTTATAACAAGAGGTATGCGTGGAATAGTGTTGCCTTGTGAACCAGCTTCTGAACCCATGCAGTGTGATAGAGTGGCTTCTGGGGCACAGCGTCATGAGTTTCGAAAACGCAATGGGTTATGTTTCTACTGTGGTGACGCCTCTCATGCTATTTCAGTCTGCCCTAAGCGGGGAAGACGTTTTGCACGCTCAGTTGTCTTGGGTAGTGTTCAGACTAAATTTCTGTTGACTGTTACCCTGATTTGCTCCCTGTCCACATTTTCTGCTCAGGCTTTTGTTGATTCGGGAGCAGCTATTAACCTGATGGATTTTGATTTTGCTAAACATTTTGGGTTTCCCTTGATACCCCTACGAAGTCTATTCCCCTACTGGGGATTGATTCTACCCTTTGGCTGAGAATAAACCCCAGTTCTCTACTCAGGTGATAATGAGGGTTGAACCTGATCATCAGGAGAGTTGCACATTTTTTGGTGCTGTATAATCTGCTTGACATTATTGTACTGGGTTTCCCTTGGTTACAGTCTCATAATCCTGTTTTGGATTGGAAATCTGTGTCTGTAACCAGTTGGGGCTGCCAATGTATTAATGCCAACACTCCTGTTTTTTCTGCCTCTCCCCAGGCTCAGGATGTTCCTGACTTTTTGACTGATTTTTCTGATGTGTTTAGCGAAAGTAAATCTGCATCCTTGCCCCCCCATAGGAGCTATGACTGCGCTATTGAATTAGTGCCTGGTAGTAAATTCCCAAAAGGTCGCCTTCTTAACTTGTCTGTACCTGAACATGACGCTATGCGGTCTTATATCAAGGAGTCATTGAAGAAGGGTCATATCAGACCATCCTCTTCACCCTTGGGTGCCGGTTTTTTCTTTGTGGCCAAAAAGGATGGTTCATTAAGGCCGTGTATTGATTATCGTCTCTTGAACAATATCACGATGAAATATCAATATCCGTTACCCTTGATTTCTGACCTGTTTTCCAGGGTGAAAAGTGCTACTTGGTTTACCAAGCTTGACCTCAGGGGGGCGTATAACCTTATTCGCATTAAGCACGAGGATGAATGGAAGACGGCATTTAATACCCCAGAGGGGCATTTTGAGTACCTAGTGATGCCCTTTGGGCTCACTAATGCTCCTTCCGTCTTCCAGTCCTTCATGAATGACATTTTCAGGGATTTTGTGGATAAATTTCTGATTGTTTATTTGGAAGATATCTTGATTTTTTCCAATGACTGGGACTCTCATGTGAAACATGTTCGGACTGTGTTCCAGATTTTGAGAGAGAATGCTCTGTATGTGAAGGGATCAAAGTGTCTTTTTGGCGTACAGAGGATCTCATTTCTGGGATTCATTTTGTCCCCATCTGTTATTGAAATGGACCCGGTCAAGGTTCAGGCCATCTGTGATTGGGTCCAACCTACTTCATTAAAGGCTCTTCAGAGATTCTTGGGTTTTGCCAATTTTTATCGTAAATTTATTGGTAATTTCTCTGTTATTGTTAAACCATTGACTGATTTGACCAAAAAGGGTTCTGATGTGGTGAATTGGCCTCCTGAGGCAGTCTCTGCGTTTCAGGAACTTAAGCAGAGATTCACTTCTGCTCCTGTTCTACGGCAGCCTGATGTTTCTCTGCCATTTCAGGTGGAGGTTGATGCCTCTGAAATTGGGGCAGGTGCCGTTTTGTCCCAATGAGATCCAGAGACCTCTAAAAGTAACCCTTGTGCCTTTTTCTCTCGAAAATTTTCTCCAACTGAACGTAATTATGACGTGGGTAATCGGGAGTTATTGGCCATGAAGTGGGCTTTTGAAGAGTGGAGACATTGGCTGGAGGGAGCCAAACATCAGGTGGTGGTCCTCACGGACCATAAGAATCTGGTTTATCTGGAATCAGCCAAGCGACTTAATCCTAGACAGGCCAGGTGGGCCTTGTTTTTCACACGTTTTAATTTTGTGGTTTCCTTTCTTCCTGGCACTAAGAATGTTAAGGCGGATGCCCTTTCAAGGAGTTTCCTTGCGGACTCTCCTGAGTTATCTGATCCTGCTGTTATTTTGAAAGAGGGTGTAGTTCTTTCTGCCATCTCGCCCAATTTGAGACTGGCTCTGGAAGGGTGTCAGGAGGATAAACCCGAGCGCTGCTCTATTGGGAAATTGTTTGTCCCAGACCGGTGGAAAAAGAGTGTGATGTCTGAGATTCATTGTTCCGCGTTGGCTGGTCATCCCGGAATTTTTGGTACCAGAGACTTGGTTAGTCGGTCCTTTTGGTGGCCTACTTTGTCTCGTGACGTCAGGGAATTTGTGCAGTCCTGCGGGACTTGCTCTCGCTCCAAGCCTTGCTCTCGCTCTAGTGGTTTGTTGATGCTATTGGCAGTGCCCAAGAGACCATGGACCCATATCTCTATGGATTTCATTTCCGACCTCCCTGTTTCTCAGAGAATGACCGTTATCTGGGTGATTTGTGATAGGTTTTCCAAAATGATACATCTTGTGCCATTACCTAAGTTGCCTTCCTCCTCCGAATTGGTACCTTTGTTCCTTCAGCACGTGGTTCGGTTACACGAGGAGTCCAGTTTGTTTCCAGATTTTGGAGGACTTTTTGTTCTAAACTTGGTGTTCAATTGTCTTCTCCTCGGCTTTTCATCCTCAGACCAATGGACAAACTGAGAGAACAAACCAGACATTGGAGACTTATCTGAGATGCTTTGTGTCTGCTGATCAAGATGACTGGGTCTCTTTTTTGCCTTTGGCTGAGTTTGCTCTTAATAATAGGGCTAGCTCTGCCACTTTGATGTCTCCATTTTTCTGCAATTTTGGGTTTCACCCTCGATTTTCTTCGGGACAGACGGAGGCTTCTGTCTGTCCAGGTGTTGACTCTGTTGTGGAGCGTATGCAGCAGAGTTGGGACCAGGTAGTGGAGAGGTTGTCCCTCTCTCAGGAGAGGGCCCAGCGGTTTGCCAACCGGCATAGGACTGATGGTCCTCGGTTTGAAGTGGGGGACTTGGTCTGGTTGTCCTCAAGAAATATCCCTATGAGAGTTGCATCTCCTAAGTTTAAGCCTAGGTTCATTGGACCTTATAAGATCATGGAGATTTTTAATCCTGTTTCCTTTCCTTTGCTTCTTCCAGGGACATTTAAGATCCATAACGTGTTCCACAAGTCCTTATTGAAGAGGTTTGTCGAGCCAGTGGTTCCTATGGCTGCACCTCCTGACCCTGTTTTGGTTGAGGGCAATCTGGAGTATGTGGTTGAGAAAATATTGGATTCTCGTTTTTCTAGACGGAAACTCCAGTATTTGGTTAAGTGGAGAGGTTATGGTCAGGAGGACAATTCTTGGGTGTTTGCTTTGGACATCCATGCTAGGAGACTGATCCGTGCGTATCACAGAGCTCATCCTGACCGACCTGGTTGCCCAAATGAGGGTTCGGTGACCCCTCCTCAAGGGGGGGGTACTGTTGTGAATGTGTTAGAAATGAATTCTGAGCAGAAGCTCCCTCTGGTGGTTACAAACAGTACTGAACCATTCAATGAAGATTGTGAAGATTGGCAATCAGGAGTTACAGACTGGTCTTATATAAGGGAGTTTCCCTCCCATCATGTTTGCCGGTGATCAATTGTTCTTGTCTCAACTGTGGTCCTGGTTCTCTTTGAAGCTTGCTGACTCTTGCCTGCATCTTCTGCTATCAGATAAGATATTTTCTGCTTTTATTTTGTGCTTGCTTTTTGCATTGTTCTCTGCACTTCTGTGGAGGTCAGCCAGGTTCCCTCCGGGGGCTTGTGCCCCTCTCAGTTTATCTGGGCCACTGTTATGTGTTCATTTGCCTTTTCCAGTTTTTTCAGTGGCTGCTGCTTAGTTTTGTTACACCAGAGAACTAATTTAGGTGGTAGAGGTCGTGTGATCTCAGGTGTTTTTGCAATTAGTAGAGTTGGTATTTTTTAGGGTTTTTTGGATTGCAGTAAGTGTCCTTCCTATCCTTTTCTTTCTAGGAAGATTGGGCCCCAACGTTTGCTCATACTATTTTCTGTCTGTGTCTGTATTTCCTCTTGTCTAACCGCCATTACATGTTTGGGGGCTTCCTATGTTCTTTGGGGATCTGCTCCGGGGCAGATAGCTTTCCTCTTTCTATCTTTAGGTGTAGTTAACCTCTCAGGCTGTGACGAGGCGTCTAGGACCAACTTAGGAACGCTCCACGGCTGCCTTTAGTTGTGGTGGTTAGTCAGGGTACTGCAATCCAGTAGATTCCAACCTCTCTGGTGTATTGCCGTTTTTGCCTGCTCTCCTCAGCATGTATTTTGGCCAAAGACAGGCGGGCTAATATATACACGGACTCACGGTATGCATTTGGTATTGCTCACGATTTTGGGGCTCTATGTGCCAATCGAGCGTTTATTACTACTGCTGGAACTCCAGTGAAAAATGCTGAAGCTGTTAAAACCCTCATGGATTCGATCAAATTGCCTACTCAGGTGGCCATTATCAAAGTTAAGACGCACGGTCCTAGGAACAGTCCACAGACTATTGGCAACGCATTTGCGGATATGCAAGCAAAGGCCGTTGCTCTTCTGCCCATTGAACTAACCATACCAACTATGTGACCACACGCTCTCAGTGTAAACAGTTGCAAGAGATGCTGACTCTACAAGAACCTGATGATCTACAACAGACTGAGGTTTTCTGTCGGACCCCGCGAGACCGCTTAATGACGATGCAGAGAATGTCTCCAAAGGAAGAGGTGAAGCAATGGAAGACTGATGGGGCACGTATGGACAATGGTCTCTGGAAAAAGGACCAACTTGTGTGTCTCCCTAAGCGGAGGTACCCTGCTATATGGACCTATACATTGAGGAAAAAACCAGGCCCTAGCCCTGGTACAAAAAATTCTACTGGGCTCCAGGTATTTCTACAGTCCTGACAGCACTCAACCTTGCATGTAATATCTGTCAGACCTGCAATCCCGGTCAACTTCAACGTGTACCTCCGAAGCATCTTGCTAAGCCCGACTATCCTTTCCAAAGGCTCCAGGTGGACCATATCACGTTGCCTAAGTCTGGAAGGTATGAATATTGTCTGGTGGTTGTCGACATTTTCTCCAGTTGGCCGGAAGCATTCCCCGTTACCAACATGACTTCAAAGACCACAGCAAATAAACTGGTGATGGAAGTCATATGCAGTTATGGAGTTCCAGAAGTCGTTAAAAGTGACCAAGGTCGGGCTTTTTCTTCTCATGTGTATCAGGAGGTTCTGACAATGCTTCGATCCACTGTAAACCTCCATACTCTGTACCATCCACAATCCAGTTGGAAAGTTGAGCGGTTGAACGGCACACTGAAGGGACAATTGGCCAAAATGATGCAGGAAACTACGGCTCCATGGCCAGAGCACCTACCCATTGTACTATACCACATTCGTACTACCCCTATTGCAAAACATGGCCTGTCCCCATATGAGATATTGTTTGGTGCCAGGGCCCCAGTTGCAAACTTCCAGCCTCAGCAGTTATCAGAAGAAACTGACCGTGCTGTTCAATATGTTATTCAGCTTAGTAAAAAGCTTGCTAACACCCATGCTCTAGTTTCTTGTTCTCTTCCAGATTCAGCAGAAACCGACACTTGTCACAACTTGAAGCCTGGTGATTTTGTGGTCGTGAAAAGGCATGTCAGAAAACACGGACTAGAACCCTTGTATGACGGTCCCTATCAAGTCCTCCTCATCACCCTACGTCAGTGAAACTGGAAGGAAGACCAACTTGGATCCACGCATCGCACTGCAAGCTGGTTAAACAAGCCAATGGCAAATAAAGTGGACATTATGTTTTGGTTTTTCGCAGTTTCTATGTTATTATTGATAACTGCATGGGACAGCCTAAATTCCCCAATGTCCTTGAATAATAAGTTTATACAACATCATGAAAAATTACTGAGAGATTTGTTGGACAATTCCCAGTCTCTGGCAGACTGTTGGATCTGCACGTGTTCACCAGTGTCAGCCACAAGTATCCCCTTTTTGGCTATCCCTGTCCCACCTGAGGAGTTATTTGCTTGGACTAACTGTTCTGACACATTCGCTAATAATGCCACAGATAATGCTAAGTTATGGAATACTACTGTCGGTATACCTATTGTGGGATGGGTGGGGTACCCTGGTGGCAAGGTAACCTTTCAGGAAGCGGTACACATCTTCAATATTTGGCCTATAAAGGAGGGGCTTGGGTACCTAAGAATAGGACTAGTCTAACCAATCTAGGGCAAGTTCCAACGTATGGTTTACAAATTAGTTTTAATGTGACTTCACACTCTGATGATGCCTTTAAACCAATATTGTTAGAGAGAATGATACATAATACGTCATGGAAATCTTCTAGTCTGTTTTTACAAGGTTCTAAAAACATCTGCGCTAGTATTCCTGGCAATATACCTTGTAATGAGTTCTCTGAATATGTGCCAGGAACCCCCACTTGTGGAAATCCAGATGTAGGTTATTGTAGTCCTTTAGGACAATCTCCAGCTTGATGCATGCTTCAGAATGCATCTACATTCATAGACTTAGTTCATAGATTGGTACTGCAACATTCAGCCCTATGGAATTTACCTAATGATATGTTCTGGGTATGTGGAGACAATGCTTATAAATGGTTGCCAGTAGGGGTAAGAGGTACTTGTACTCTGGGTCTCTTGACCCTGGCCACCTTTGTTATTTCAAATAAACAGTTGGATACACAGGCTATACCTAAACATACATTATATAAAATAGCTGCAGATAACTCACCCCACCCTTCAGGGAGACCACATATAGTACAAATGAGTGTGGCCAATAAAGTTGTCAGTTCTATTTTCATTTACCCTATGATTACACAAATGTGGGATAAATTGGTTAGGGCCACAGACTATCTAGATGATCAAATTTGGGATATATTGGATATACTTAATACTACTGTTGCTGTCCAAAACCAACTTATCATAGTCACTAAACAAAATACTATAGTACTAGATTATTTAACAGCAGCACAAGGCGGTATGTGTCAGGTTATTGGACCTGCTTGCTGTCATTATATAGATCCTAACAGCACTATGAAGTTAAAGTTAAAGTTAGAAGATATTCAAAGACTCAGAGATCAATATGATAAAGATAATGATCGTAATAAGGAGAGTTGGTGGGCAGACACCTTCTCCTTTCTTAATCCAGTCAATCAAAGGAATTGGGGCTGGATAGCTGGAATTTTGCAAAGTTTGTTACACATCGCTGCCTTTATCTCTGTCATGTATGTAGTACTAAAACTTGTTCTTTGGTGTATGTTAGGGTTTGAGTTCCCGCTGCTGCACAAGGGGAGTCTCAAACCAGTCCCGCTGCAGTCTCCCATTCATCTCCGTCCACAGTATAGCCTGCTCAGCTTAGACGTCAGTCAGTCTAACGGTGTGCAGAGGATTGCTGCTGTTCCTCCAGGCTCTGCTATTGTGGCCAGTACTGGTTAGCGGCGAGCAGACGTCTTTAGGACAAAGTCCTTGTTTTCCCCTTCTGAGCATGCCAAGAGTGAGATCTCTCATTGGAGATCAGGGGTCACATGCTCAGGTACTGCAGCAGCTCCTATTGGTCCGCCAGAAAGGTCCTGTGTCTACTGGTGTTCTGGAACAAGTTTCATTGGTCCTTGTTTCTGGCAGGTCCTGTAGCTGTTGCTATAAAAGGGTAGCATGGCTGGGCCGCCATGCGCTAATATCAACCATTATATGCTTTGCGCCAGTGTGGTCATGCATGTGTGTGGTTAGGGCCCGGCTGAAATAAGCCCCAAGGATACCGACTTAATCGGTGAGGAGTTTGGTATGCTAGCTGGTCAGGGTCGGTGTCCTAGATGCCCTAGATTACCGGCATAACCGGTGAGGAGTTTGATTGCCGTATTCAGGGTCTGGCGTTCAGACGCCATAGATTGCGGGTGACTCCCGCGAGGACATTAGCGCATGATCACGTTCTATGTTCGCTTAGCACTTAACTGTGTACCTGGGTGCCTGACAGGACACAGAACTTTTTCTCAGCGGCCCTGTGACGTAACAGGGTTCGCTTTCAACGCTAGACAGCGCCCTAGCGTGTTTATTTTGCGACTCAGTTGTGTTTAGTGAGTTTGCACACATCGCCATATAACGCTGCGGCACTCCTTCTAGCGGCTCTGTGAAATAACAGAGTTCGCACATTGATACAGCGCATTGCGGTGTTTATTTTGGCGACTCTGTGGGATAAAGAGTTCGCGTCTTGCGCCATTTTACTAGCATCTGGTTCCGCCTGCACGGTGGACCCCGGGCTGCGAACGCACCTCTCTACCTCATATATTTGGTGCGTTCCGCAGACCCTAACATAATATTAGTGCCAGGGTCTGGCTAGTAAAATGGCGGATGACCAGCGTCTACTACGGGACATCCAGCAGCTGGAGGGTAGGTTGGCGGCTCTTGAGCGCACAACCTCAGCTGTGGATGTTACCACAGTCGCTGTTCAGGCTGCTAGCGTGGCTGCAGCCAGCGTGTCCACTGCCACCTCTGCCCCCACAATATCCCACCTCCCACTTCCAGACAAGTTTGCTGGTGACAGCAAGCAATGTCGGGGATTCGTCAGTCAGTGCTCTATACAACTCGAACTTCTGGCTGCACGCTTCCCCACGGATCGGGCACAAGTGGGCTTTGTAATATCTCTTCTGTCGGGCAGAGCGTTGGAGTGGGCCACCCCGCTGTGGGAGCGTGACGACCATGTGGTGCGGAGTGCTCCTCATTTTCTGGAGGCTCTAAAAAAGGTCTTTCTAGGACCTCAGGTTACCCACAATGCGGCGCTCCAACTTCTGGCAAGTTCACAGGGTTCGTCCTTGGTCAGCTGTTTTGCTGTCCAATTTCGGACTCTGTCCTCGGAGTTGGACTGGCCAGACAAAGTCCTCATTCCCGTGTTTTGGAGAGGACTAGCGGGCCATGTGAAAGACGCCTTGGCTACCAGGGAGATTCCCACCACACTGGAGAAGCTTATCGCCATATCTACCCGCATCGACCTCCGTTTTCACGAGCGGAGGTTGGAGCGGTCCCAGTGTAGGCAGAGGTTCCGGCAGGCTCCCACCTTCGCCAGACCTCTGGAATCTTCCAGCCAGGCGCCCGACTCCCATGAGGCCATGGAGGTTTCTCGAGCGGGACCTAAGTCCCGGGCCGCTCGAGTACCCGTGGTCTGTAACATCTGCCAGCAGTTAGGACATTATGCCAACAAATGTCCACAGCAGTCGGGAAAACAGTCGCGTCTAGTGACCTTGGGAGGAGGTTCACTAGACACTGCGGCATTTTCCACCAAGTTGTCCTTTAAGGGGACAATTACAGTAGGTCCATCCACGCTCTCCACCGAGCTCTGTGTGGATTCTGGAGCTGAGGGGAATTTCATGTCCTCTGCATTTGCTCTCCGCCACACTATACCTCTGGTGATGCTCGCCAAACCGGTGACTGTGCGAGTAGTGAATGGATCAACTCTGCCCTCACAAATCACCCACCAGACGATCCCTCTCACTTTATCTATGTCCCCTTTCCATCAGGAGAGTATTTATTTTCTTGTCCTGCCCGAGGGAATAGATGAGGTGTTGCTGGGAGTACATTGGCTCCGTTACCACTCTCCCCATATTGAGTGGTCCTCTGGGAGGATACTGGATTGGGGTGATGCATGTAGAGGCAGGTGTGTCAGGGAGTGCGTTCAGGTCACCACCACAGAGATACCAGTAGATCTCTACCTCCCCTTCCTTGCTGTGACGACTTGACTAAGAGATCTGCAAATGAACTATGACGTGTGGCTCCTCCCCCGGCCTGTCTTGCCTATACCTATGTAACTACCATGTAAGTTTTTCACTTTTAATCCCGTTTATTTTTAACTGTATTGTACATAACGATATTGCCTCAGCTTGTTACCGTTTTTTTTAAACTATAAACACTGCCTGCATTTTAACCCCTTCATGACCCAGCCTATTTTGACCTTAAAGACCTTGCCATTTTTTGAAATTCTGACCAGTGTCCCTTTATGAGGTAATAACTCAGGAACGCTTCAACGGATCCTAGCGATTCTGAGAATGTTTTTTCGTGACATATTGGGCTTCATGTTAGTGGTAAATTTAAGTCGATAATTTTTGCGTTTATTTGTGAAAAAAATGGAAATTTGGCGAAAATTTTGAAAATTTTGTAATTTTCAAATTTTTAATTTTTATTCTGTTAAACTAGAGAGTTATGTGACACAAAATAGTTAATAAATAACATTTCCCACATGTCTACTTTACATCAGCACAATTTTGGGAACAACATTTTTTTTGTTAGGAAGTTATAAGGGTTAAAAGTTGACCAGCGATTTCTCATTTTTACAGCAAAATTTACAAAACCATTTTTTTTAGGGACCACCTCACATTTGAAGTCACTTTGAGGGGTCTATATGGCAGAAAATACCCAAAAGTGACACCTTTATAAAAACTGCACCCCTCAAGCTACTCAAAACTACATTCAAGAAGATTATTAACCCTTCAGGTGCTTCACAGGAACTAAAGCAACGTGTAAGGAAAAAATGGACATTTTAATTTTTCCAACAAAAATTTTCTTTTAGCATCAATTTTTTCATTTTTACATGGGCATCAGGATAAAATGGATCCTAAAATTTGTTGGGCAATTTCTCCTGAGTACACAGATACCTCATATGTGGTCATAAACCACTGTATGGGCGCACGGCAGGGCTCAGAAGGGAAGGAGCGCCATTTGACTTTTTGAATGGAAAATATGCTGGAATATTTAGCGGTTGCCATGTCACATTTGGAGAGTCCCTGTGTGCCTAAACATTGGAGCTCCCCCACAAGTGACCCCATTTTGGAAACTAGACCCCTAAGGAACTTATCTAGATGCATAGTGATCATTTTGAACCCCCAGGTGCTTCACAAATTGATCTGTAAAAAAAAGAAAGTACTTTTTTTTCACAAAAATTTTCTTTTAGCCTCAGTTTTTTCATTTTCACATGGGCAACAGTATAAATTGGATCCTAAAATTTGTTGGGCAATTTCTCCTGAGTACACAGATACCTCATATGTGGTCATAAACCACTGTTTGGGCGCACGGCAGGGCTCAGAAGGGAAGGAGCGCCATTTGACTTTTGAATGGAAAATATGCTGGAATATTTAGCGGTTGCCATGTCGCATTTGGAGAGTCCCTGTGTGCCTAAACATTGGAGCTCCCCACAAGTGACCCCATTTTGGAAACTAGACCCCCTAAGGAACTTATCTAGATGCATAGTGATCATTTTGAACCCCAGGTGCTTCACAAATTGATCTGTAAAAAAAAGAAAGTACTTTTTTTTCACAAAAATTTTCTTTTAGCCTCAGTTTTTTCATTTTCACATGGGCAACAGTATAAATTGGATCCTAAAATTTGTTGGGCAATTTCTCCTGAGTACACAGATACCTCATATGTGGTCATAAACCACTGTTTGGGCGCACGGCAGGGCTCAGAAGGGAAGGAGCGCCATTTGACTTTTTGAATGGAAAATATGCTGGAATATTTAGCGGTTGCCATGTCGCATTTGGAGAGTCCCTGTGTGCCTAAACATTGGAGCTCCCCACAAGTGACCCCATTTTGGAAACTAGACCCCCTAAGGAACTTATCTAGATGCATAGTGATCATTTTGAACCCCCAGGTGCTTCACAAATTGATCTGTAAAAAAAAGAAAGTACTTTTTTTTCACAAAAATTTTCTTTTAGCCTCAGTTTTTTCATTTTCACATGGGCAACAGTATAAATTGGATCCTAAAATTTGTTGGGCAATTTCTCCTGAGTACACAGATACCTCATATGTGGTCATAAACCACTGTTTGGGCGCATGGCAGGGCTCAGAAGGGAAGCAGCGCCATTTGACTTTTTGAATGGAAAATATGCTGGAATATTTAGCGGTTGCCATGTCGCATTTGGAGAGTCCCTGTGTGCCTAAACATTGGAGCTCCCCCACAAGTGACCCCATTTTGGAAACTAGACCCCCTAAGGAACTTATCTAGATGCATAGTGAGCACTTTGAACCCCCAGGTGCTTCACAAATTGATCCGTAAAAAAAAGAAAGTACTTTTTTTTCACAAAAATTTTCTTTTAGCCTCAGTTTTTTTCATTTTCACATGGGCAACAGTATAAATTGGATCCTAAAATTTGTTGGGCAATTTCTCCTGAGTACACAGATACCTCATATGTGGTCATAAACCACTGTTTGGGCGCACGGCAGGGCTCAGAAGGGAAGGAGCGCCATTTGACTTTTTGAATGGAAAATATGCTGGAATATTTAGCGGTTGCCATGTCGCATTTGGAGAGTCCCTGTGTGCCTAAACATTGGAGCTCCCCCACAAGTGACCCCATTTTTGAAACTAGACCCCCTAAGGAACTTATCTAGATGCATAGTGAGCACTTTGAACCCCCAGGTGCTTCACAAATTGATCCGTAAAAAAAGAAAGTACTTTTTTTTCACAAAAATTTTCTTTTAGCCTCAGTTTTTTTCATTTTCACATGGGCAACAGTATAAATTGGATTCTAAAATTTGTTGGGCAATTTCTCCTGAGTACACAGATACCTCATTTGTGATCATAAACCACTGTTTGGGCGCACGGCAGGGCTCAGAAGGGAAGGAGCGCCATTTGACTTTTTGAATAGAAAATATGCTGGAATATTTAGCGGTTGCCATGTCGCATTTGGAGAGTTCCTGTGTGCCTAAACATTGGAGCTCCCCCACAAGTGACCCCATTTTGGAAACTAGACGCCCTAAGGAACTTATCTAGATGCATAGTGAGCACTTTGAACCACCCAGGTGCTTTACAGAAGTTTATAACGCAGAGCCGTGAAAATAAAATATCATTTTTTTTTCTCAAAAAATGATTTTTTAGCCCACTATTTTTTATTTTCACAATGGTTACAGGAGAAATTGGACCCCGAAAGTTTTTGTCCAGTTTGTCCTGAGTACGCTAGTACCCCATATGTGGGGGGAACTACTGTTTGGGCACACGTCAGGGCTCGGAAGGGATGTAGTGACGCTTTGAAATGCCAACTTGATGGAATGGTCTGCGGGCATCTTGTTACGTTTGCAGAGCCCCTGATGCGCCTAAACAGTAGAAACTCCCCACAAGTGACCCCATTTTGGAAACTAGACACCGCAAAGAACTTATCTAGATGTGTGGTGAGCACTTTGAACCCCCAAGGGCTACACAGAAGTTTATAACGCCCGGGCATGAAAATAAAAAAATCATATTTTTTCCACAATCAGGATCTTTTAGTCCCCAATTTTTTTATTTTGCAAGGGTAACATGAGAAATTAGACCCCAAAAGTTGTTGTCCAATTTGTCCTGAGTATGCTGATATCCCATATGTGGGAGAAAACTACTGTATGGGCACACGTCGGGGCTCGGATGGGAAGTAGTGACCTTTTGAAATGCCCACTTGATGGAATGGTCTTCGGGCGTCATGTTACGTTTGCAGAGTCACTGATGTGCCTAAACAGTAGAAACTCCCCACAAGTGACCCCATTTTGGAAACTAGATCCCCCAAGGAACTCCTCTAGATGTGTGGTGAGCACTTTGAATCTCCAAGTCCTTCACAGAAGTTTATAACGCAGAGCCGTGAAAATATAAAATCATTTTTTTTCCACAAAAATAATTTTTAGTCCCCAATTTTTTTCCCAATGTTAACAGGAGAAATTAGAACCCCCAAAGTTGTTGTGCAATTTTTTCCCGAGTACGCTGATACCTCATATGTGGGGATAAACCACTGTTTGGGCATACGTCGGGGCTTGGAATAAAGGGAGCACTGTTTGACTTTTTGAACGCAAAATTTGCAGGAATCAATGGTGGCGCCATGTCGCGTATGGAGACCCCCTGATGTGCCTAAATAGTGGAAACCCCTCAATTCTAACTCCAACCCTAACCCCAACACACCCCTAACGCCTACACACACCTAACCCTAATACAAACCCTAATCATAACCCTAACCCCAACTCTAACCATAAACCTAACTACAAGCCTAACCCTAATTCCAAACCTAACCCTAATTCCAACCCTAACCCAAATTCCAACCCTAACCGTAATTCTAACCTTAGCCCTAATGCTAACCCTAACCCTAGTTCTAACCCTAAGGCTGGGTTCATATTGCGTTTTACCAGCCCGTTCAACACGTAGCGTTGACCGGCTGGTAACGGTATAGCATAACGCGATCACGTTATGCTATACCCGCTAGCGCAGATGAATCAGCAGATAATCAGCCGCGGATCAGCAGCAAAATCAGTAGCGGATCAGCAGCAAAATCCGCCGCGGATCAGCAGCGAAATCCGCCGCGGATCAGCAGCGAAATCCGCCGCGGATCAGCAGCGAAATCCGCCGCGGATCAGCAGCGAAATCCGCCGCGGATAAGCAGCGATATCCGCCGCGGATCCGCAGCAAAATCAGCTGCGGATCAGCAGCAAAATCCGCTAGGAAAAAAAAAAAAATTCTTTATTTTTTTATTTGTCCCTACCTATGATAAAGGGGGGGTTCATTTACTTTTTTTTATTTTGATCACTGTGACAGTTTATCACAGTGATCAAAATAAATTTTTGAACACTGGGGGGCGCACTGCGCATGCGCCGGCCGGCGGGCGCACTGCGCATGCGCCCGCCATTTTCCAATATGGCGGCGCCCATGAAGAGGCCCGGGCGGACGCCGGGCCCGATCGTGGGACATCGGTGGATCGGGAGAGGTGAGTAGGGGGGTCGGAAGTCTGGGGGAGGGGATAGGAAGTGGGGGCAGTGGACTAAAAGAGGAGGGGAGCTGTAAGTGACGGCGGTGACCGATCGCTGCCATCTTTCGGTGGCGGCGGCCGATCACCGCCGTGACTCGGTGTGGGGGGGGTCAGGGCTCGGTCTCCAGCCATGGCAGATGCTATTGCAGCATCGGCCATGGCTGGATTGTAATATTTCACCAATTAAATTGGTGAAATATTACACATTGCTCTGATTGGCTGTTTCACTTTTAACAGCCAATCAGAGCGATCGTGGCCACGGGGGGGTTAAGCCAACCCCCCTGTGGTGAAGCACAAAGGGTCCTGTAACTGCGGGTCGGGTGACCTTTGAGTGACCCCGGTCTCCCGGCCCGCAGGGACGAGATCCTTTCATGACGCCACATAGGCGTCATGGGTCGGATTGGCACAGGTTTTCATGACGCCTACGTGGCGTCATGGGTCGGGAAGGGGTTAAGGAATAAACCTATAAATTTATTAGTTTGTTTCTCCTGCTCTATAAACGAATTTGCACGTGCCTGAAGTACTACGCTACTGTTTTGGGGTTGCTACGGACCCTCTTGATAAATTGTTCATTAAGTAAATCGTAGCTGGTGGCAGCTAAAAGAAGGGGTGTAAAGTTTTAACCTATTGGGTGCCATTGGCAGTGACGGAGCGGTTTTTATAAGTGTATTGCCTGGCTGCGGCCAGGAGTAATTATAATTCCCTCACTGCAGCGTGCCCAATAGCCAGCACACATCCAAGTGGCCCATCTGGCGCCTAATTATCCTGGGTGCAGTTCCCTGACTGACCTGAGGATAAGGGGGCGCCAGAGAGCTGCAAGTTCCTAATTGGGAGTGGGATAATTATAAATCCCTGCAGTTTACTGGGTCAGACGGCAGCAGCCGTCGTGTGTGTGCGCGTTTTCGTCACATTTGCGGCACGGAGGGATCACAAGCCGTGATACCCCGGGCTATCGTGTGCACGTTTCAACACATCTAGATTGTGAGCCCCTTCGGGGACAGCGACGATAGTGTGTGCAAACTGTAAAGCGCTGCGGAATATGTTAGCGCTATATAAAAATAAAGATTTATTATTATTATTATCTCACTTCTCTTCCTCAGTGTTATTGGTCATATGCAGACGTTTTCTCCAAGAAGGCGGCGGAGACTCTTCCACCTCATCGCCCCTACGACTGTCCTATTGATCTCTTGCCTGGAGCAGAACCTCCTCGGGGGAGAGTCTACCCCCTCTCGCTTCCTGAGACGGAGGCCATGTCCCAGTATATTCAGGAGAATCTGGCAAGAGGGTTCATTAGGAAGTCGGTGTCACCAGCAGGGGCGGGGTTCTTCTTTGTGTAAAAGAAGAACGGAGAATTACGTCCATGTATTGACTACAGGGGTCTTAACGCTATCACCGTCAAGAATAAGTACCCGTTGCCCCTAATCTCTGAGCTCTTTGATAGGCTCCGAGGAGCAAGAGTATTTACCAAGCTTGATCTACGTGGTGCCCATAACCTAATTCGCATCCGTGAGGGGGACGTGTGGAAGACAGCTTTTAATACCAGGGATGGGCATCATGAATACCTGGTGATGCCCTTCGGGCTCTGTAATGCTCCCGCTGTTTTCCAAGACTTTGTCAATGATATCTTCCGGGATATGCTCTCCACCTCTGTAGTAGTCTATCTGGATGATATTCTCATCTTTTCACAAGATATAGACTCTCACCGGAGGGATGTCAACAAAGTCTTCGACCTCTTACGGGCAAACTCCCTCTATGCCAAGCTGAGAGAAATGTGTGTTTGAGCAGGAGTCCTTACCTTTTCTGGGCTATATCATCTCTGCCCAGGGATTGGCTATGGATCCTGCCAAACTACAGGCTGTAATGGACTGGCAAGAACCCCATTCTCTTAAAGCAGTGCAGCGCTTTATGGGGTTCATTAATTATTATCGCCAGTTCATTCCCCATTTCACGACTTTGGTAGCTCCCTTGGTAGCCCTCACCAAGAAGGGAGCAAATCCCAAGTTGTGGTCTGAGGTGGTCTCCAAGGCGTTCTCTTCCATCAAGTCGCATTTTGCCAGTGCTCCCATATTACATCGCCCTGATGTTGATAAGCCGTTTGTTTTAGAGGTGGACGCCTCTTCTGTTGGTGCTGGAGCAGTCCTTTATCAAAAGGATGCTCAAGGTCGGAAGCATCTCTGCTTCTTCTTTTCTAAGACCTTTACACCAGCAGAGAGGAATTATTCCATCGGGGACAGGGAGTTGCTGGCTATGAAATTGGCCTTCTCTGAGTGGAGACATCTTCTGGAGGGGGCTCGTTTTCCCCTCCAAGTCTTCACCGACCACAAAAACTTTGTATATTTGCAAACGGCTCAGCGGCTAAATTCTCGCCAGGCCGGATGGTCCCTATTCTTCTCTCGGTTCCACGTCACCCTCCATTTTCTCTCCGGTGAGAAGAATGTTTGGGCCGACGCTCTCTCTCGCTCCTTAGTGTCATCAGAGGAGGAGGATGAGGAGCCTCGGCTTATTGTCCCTGAAGAAAGCCTGAGAACTCTAGCCCCTGTTTCGCTAGAGTCTGTGCCTCCGGGCAAGACTTTTGTGCCCACTAATTTGCGACCGGAGGTACTCTCTTGGGCACACTCGTCCAGGGTGGGTGGACACTTTGGGGCAAAGAGGACAACTGAGTTATTGGCGAGGACATACTGGTGGCCACATATGGTCCGTGACATCAGGGAGTATGTTCAGGCGTGTGTCTCCTGCGCCAGGAACAAGTCCCCTCGACAACGGCCAGCTGGGTTACTTTTTCCTTTGCCGGTGGCAGACAGGCCCTGGGAGATGGTCGGGATGGACTTTGTGGTGGGCTTACCCAAGTCTCGGGGTTGCACTATCATTTGGGTGATCACCGACCACTTCTCCAAAATGGTGCACTTAGTGCCGCTACCACGGTTACCTTCTGCACGGGCCTTGGCAGCATTATTTATTAGACACATCTTCCATCTACACGGTATGCCAGACAAGATTGTCAGCGATCGAGGTCCCCAATTTGCGTCTCAGTTCTGGAGAGAGTTGTGTCATCTACTCTGCATTGAGTTGAACCTCTCCTCTGCATATCATCCCGAGACGAATGGGTTGGTAGAGAGGGCCAACCAGACATTGGTCACCTACTTGCGACATTTTGTCTCTGCCAGGCAGGATGACTGGGCATCCTTGCTCCCGTGGGCGGAGTTCGCGCTAAACAATGCTGTGGCTGACTCCACCGGACAGACCCCATTCCTCTTAAATTACGGCCAGCATCCGCGGGTACCGGTGCCCATGCCCGTGGCTTCCGTCGACTCCAGGGTGGCAGACTGGGCTGTGGAAGCACGGGACATATGGGACCACACCCAGGATGCTATTCAGGCTTCCAAGGAAAGGATGAGGTCTTTTGCCGATGCCCATCGGCGTCCCGCTCCGACATTTGCTCCTGGCGACCTAGTGTGGCTCTCCGCCCGAAACATCAAGCTACGGGTGGAATCCACTAAGTTGGCACCCCGCTATTTGGGTCCCTTCAAGGTTCTCGAGCAGGTGAACCCTGTGGTTTACCGTTTGGCCCTTCCGCCTTGCCTTGGTATCTCCGACACCTTCCATGTGTCCCTCCTAAAACCCGTGGTCATCTCCCGGTTGCCTGAGTCATCTGCCGGGACATCGGGTTCGTCTTCGGACGACTACGAGGTGAATGCCATTGTAGGGTGCAAGGTGGTACGGGGCAAAAATTTTCTTTTGGTGGATTGGAGGGGTTATGGGCCTGAGGATAGGTCCTGGGAGCCTGCTGAGCATGTTCATGCTCCCCAGCTCATCGCTGCCTTTGAGCATAGCGAGGCCCAGAGAAGGGGGGGCCCTAGAAGGGGGGATAATGTTAGGGTTCGAGTTCCCGCTGCTGCACAAGGGGAGTCTCGAACCAGTCCTGCTGCGGACTCCCATTCATCTCCGTCCGCAGTGGAGCCTGCTCAGCTTAAATGTCGGTCCCAGCGTCTCGCCCAGTCTAACAGTGTGCAGAAGATTGCTGCTGTTCCTCTAGGCTCTGCTATTGTGGCCAGTACTGGTTAGCGGCGAGCAGACGTCTTTAGGACAAATTCCTTGTTTTCCCCTTCTGAGCATGCCCAGAGTGAGATCTCTCATTGGAGATCAGGGGTCACATGCTCAGGTACTGCAGCAGCTCCTATTGGTCCGCCAGGAAGGTCCTGTGACTACTGGTGTTCTGGAACAAGTTTCATTGGTCCTTGTTTCTGGCAGGTCCTGTAGCTGTTGCTATAAAAGTGTAGCATGGCTGGGCCGCCATGCGCTAATATCAACCATTATATGCTTTGCGCCAGTGTGGTCATGCGTGTGTGGTTAGGGCCCGGCTGAAATAAGCCCCAAGAATACCGACTTAATCGGTGAGGAGTTTGGTATGCTAGCTGGTCAGGGTCGGTGTCCTAGATGCCCTAGATTACCGGCATAACCGGTGAGGAGTTTGATTGCCGTATTCAGGGTCTGGCGTTCAGACGCCATAGATTGCGGGTGACTCCCGCGAGGACATTAGCGCATGATCACGTTCTATGTTCCCTTAGCGCTTAACTGTGTACCTGGGTGCCTGACAGGACACAGAACTTTTTCTCAGCGGCCCTATGACGTAACAGGGTTTGCTTTCAACGCTAGACAGCGCCCTAGCGTGTTTATTTTGCGACTCAGTTGTGTTTAGTGAGTTTGCACACATCGCCATATAACGCTGCGGCACTCCTTCTAGCGGCTCTGTGAAATAACAGAGTTCGCACATATTGCCACAGCGCATTGCGGTGTTTATTTTGGCGACTCTGCAGGATAACAGAGTTCGCGTCTTGCGCCATATTACTAGCAGCATTTTCCGCCTGCACGGTGGACCCCGGGCTGCGAACGCACCTCTCTACCTCATATATTTGGTGCGTTCCGCAGACCCTAACATTGTATTTCTGTATGTATTAGGAAATTCTGCACTAGGACAGCTAATGATGATACCAAAGGCGATGTCACATCCGGTCTTCTCTACACCGATTTCAAGAAGTTATCTGATGAAGATGTTGAAGCCAAGAGCATGGCTACCTTCAAAAGATCCCCACCACCGTTATCAAAAATTGTTATTCGTAAATTGTAGCATACAGGGGGGATTGGTACGCCGCAACAGACATGGCTGGTAACATGGCATCAGACATGTGAAGACCAGTACCCCCCAAGCTTATAGCTTGGGATAGTACCTCTGATGCTGGACATAAGTTAACAAAATGTGTCTAGGGGGGATTGTGAAGGACCAAATTCTTGTGACTCCATCTTGTTGTTTATGAGATAAATTCTGTAACTTAACTAGAGCAAAGTTCACGGCTGTAATAAAACCAGACTGTTCTAGCCTGAACAAGATATCAGACCTTGGGGTGTATCATTGTGTAAAACTCTGATGAATGTGCTATTGTGCTTTTTTCTATGCTACGTAGATACGGACATATATGTAGTTTCCGATTTTCCTGCATTTTTATAGGTTAAGTACTGCAAGTGTGTTTTTATACTATTGGTTGAAGTACAACTTGCTAAATACTATAAAAGAGATGATATAATAAATGGGGTAGGAATCTGCATTGATTCTCCCAAACAGAGACACGTCTCCGTCTGGTCATTTTCAGTTTCTGGCAGCGTCCTGTGGATTAATTTGGAAATCACTTGGTCAACCGTGAAGGGTCACTCCAGATCCTCCCACAACAATACAACAGTGCCCATACATATAACATACATCAGTACCTATATATATATCATACAGCAGTACCCATACATGTATAACATACAGCAGTGCCCATTGATATAACATACAACAGTACCCATATAAATAATATACAGCAGTACCCATACATATAACATACGGCAGTACCCATACATATAATATACAGCAGTACCCATGCATATAATATACAGCAGTGCCCATACATATAAAATACAGCAGTGCCCATACATATAACATACAGTAGTACCAATATATAACATACAGCAGTACCCATGCATATAACTTACAGCAGTGCCCATACATATAACAGACAGCAGTACCCATACATATAACATACAACTGTGACCATACATATATAACATACAGCAGTACCCATACATGTACAACATACAGCAGTTCCCATATGTAACATATAGCAGTGCCCATACAAGTATATCACACAGCTGTATCCATACATATGACATACCACAGAGCCCATACATATAACATACAGCAGTACTCATATACAGGGTGGTCCAAAAGTAGGTGGACAGAAAATAATAACATTTATTTTGATTTATATATAAAATTATATTTACTAACACAAGCATAACATTGACAATTAAATTTTATTCTGAACAATAATATAAAAGCCCTTAACCCCTTTATTCCATCTGACGTACTATTCCGTCCATGTGCCCTGTATCACGCTGTATAACAGTTATAGATAATGTCAGTAATCTATATCAAGTGGGACAACATTCTATATAACATATAAATAGGTTATATCAACATGAACATATAGTATTTGATAACATAGTATTACCTGACATAATATCCGAAGTACTGAGGATCTATACTGGATCTGTTTCACGCTGTCTCAGGCTAGAGGTGGACCGGGGTCTATACTGACCCTAAACTGGGGTCCTGACTAGTCCCTCTACCTGGAGGTACTGTTAATGGTACAGAGGTCCAGGCCGCCAGCGTAACCCTATCTCCTATAAGTCCCTGACCACTGTAATCTAGTCCTTAGAAGGACACTGATTACCACCACAGGGATATGGGCAGGTCACCGCTTAATAAACAGTAAAGACAAACGAGACAGACAGGGGATAAAGTAAATACTGTCTTGCATACAACACTTAAACACAGAGGGAACACAAAAGATCTAGGAGATAAACTATAAGCGAGGAGAGGAGAAACCACAAAGGAGCTCTTAGCTTAAGTCTTCTCAGAACCGATCCTATCTGCTGGTCTGTATGAATGCTTTCACCGGCATCTCCCAAGCAGACTGGCAGGTATATAAAGGAAGCTAATTAGTGCATAATCAAACTGCAGCCGGGCGAGGCTGGACCTAGTCTTAGCACAGAGCTAGGTAGAATTAACTCCCTCACTGCCAAACACAAAGAAACAGCAACTCAGCTGCGAGAAGTCAGAATGTGTAATCGCGACGATCTTCGTGGCGATACACCCATGACAGTACCCCCCCTTCTACGAGGGGCTTCCGGACCCTCAGGGCCAGGTTTGCCCGGGTGAGTTGTGTGGAAGGTCCGAACCAATCGATCTGCGTTAATATCAGACGCAGGAACCCACGTCCTCTCCTCAGGACCATACCCCTTCCAATGAACCAAGTACTGAAGGGACCGGCGATTCAGACGTGAGTCAATGATCTTCGACACCTGAAATTACAAGTTACCATTGACCACCACTGGAGGAGGAGGTAGAGGTGACGGTATAACTGGCGCCACGTACCTCTTAAGCAACGATTTGTGGAACACATTGTGGATTTTAAACGTAGGAGGGAGGTCCAGACAAAATGCCACAGGATTAATTATAGAACTGATCCTGTACGGCCAGATGAACCTGGGACCCAGTTTCCAGGAGGGAACCTTGAGTTTAATATTCTTGGTAGACAACCATACCAGATCGTTCACACTAAGGTCCGGACCAGACACTCTCCTCCTATCAGCCATACGTTTGTAACGGTTCCCCATAGCACTCAGATTATTCAGCACTCCTCTCCACACTGAAGCAAGTGACGACGAGAATCGTTCCTCCTCAGGAACCCCAGAAGGGCCCCCCCCATTGAAAGTACAAAACTGGGGATGAAAACCATATGCCCCAAAAAACGGGGACTTACCAGTGGACTCGCTCCGCCTATTGTTAAGAGCGAACTCTGCCAGCGGCAAGAAAGAAGACCAGTTCTCCTGGTTCTCTGAGACAAAACACTGAAGATATGTCTCTAGGCTCTGATTCAGACGCTCTGTCTGACCATTGGTCTGCGGATGAAAAGCCGAGGAAAATGACAATTGCATCCCCCGACGTGAACAAAATGCCCTCCAGAATTTGGACACAAACTGAGACCCCCTATCTGACACCACATCAGAAGGCAACCCGTGAAGTCTCACAATCTCCCCAATGAACACCTGCGCCAGAGTTTTAGCATTAGGAAGAGCAGGAAGAGCAATGAAATGTGCCATCTTACTGAACCTGTCAACTACAACTAGTATGACAGTTTTCCCTGACGACGGAGGGAGGTCCGTAATGAAGTCCATAGACAGATGAGTCCATGGACGCTCCGGAATTTTCAAAGGTAAGAGGGTCCCAGACGGACGGGTATGTGGGGTCTTAGAGCGAGCACAAACCCCACAGGACGCGACAAAAGTTACTACCTCTTTATTTAAGTTAGGCCACCAAAACCGGCGAGAAAGGAGATCCACAGTTGCTTTACTCCCTGGGTGTCCTGCCAAAGCAGAATTATGATGTGCCTCGATAACTTTTTGTCTTAACTGATCTGGAACAAACAGTTTCCCTGGAGGTCCTACAGGGGCGTCCCCCTGAGCCTCCAATACCTCCTCCTCAAGCTCAGAGCATACAGCCGACACCACAACTCTCTCCTGAAGGATAGGAACCGGGTCATCCGTCTTCCCGGCCCCTGGGAAACTACGAGATAAGGCATCAGCCTTAACATTTTTTGACCCAGGACAATATGTGACGACAAAATTAAACCTGGTAAAAAACAACGACCATCTAGCTTGTCTGGAATTCAGACGCTTTGCAGATTCTAAATACAGGAGGTTCTTGTGATCAGTAATGACGGTGACCGGGTGGACTGCCCCCTCCAAAAAGTGACGCCATTCCTCAAAAGCCAACTTAATGGCCAAGAGTTCCCTATTGCCGACATCATAATTCCTCTCGGCGGACGACAATTTTTTAGAGAAGAAAGCGCACGGATGCCATTTACCAGGGGACGGACCTTGGGATAATACCGCACCCACCCCTACGTCAGACGCGTCTACCTCCACAATGAACGGTTGTGATGCATCAGGTTGAATAAGTATGGGTGCCGAAGCAAAACATTTTTTCAAGGAGGAAAATGCTTGACAAGCTTTGTCAGACCACTTAGAAAAATCCGTCCCTTTTTTTTGTCATGTCAGTGAGAAGTTTGACAACAGATGAGAAATTACGAATAAATTTCCGGTAGTAGTTAGCAAACCCCAGGAAACGTTGCAGTGCCTTAAGATCCTCTGGCCGATCCCATTCAAGCACTGCTCTCACTTTCCCAGGGTCCATACGGAAACCGGAAGCTGACACCAGGAAACCCAAAAACTGAAGTTCCTGTACGGCGAATACACACTTTTCCCATTTGGCGTACAGTTTATTGTCTCGCAAGATCTGCAACACCTGTCTCACATGCTCCTGATGAGACACAAGATCTGGCGAGTAAATTAAGATGTCATCTAAATAAACGACCACAAACTGCCCCACAAGGTGGCGAAAGATGTCATTAACAAAATGTTGAAACACCGCCGGGGCAGTAGTCAGACCAAAAGGCATGACAAGGTTCTCATAATGTCCCTCCGGAGTGTTAAACGACGTCTTCCACTGAGTATCTGTGGCCCATCTACGGAACTCAGAAGAAAACTCCTCCGCCGGACGATCTCCCTGCTGTATCTTACGTAACTTCGTTTCAGCAAGGGAGACCCGATCCGGGTCATCATATACCAGACCCAGGGCAGTAAAAAAATCGATCTACTGACTGAAGAGCCGGGGAGCCCGGAGGAAGAGAGAACGCCCAGGATTGAGGGTCCCCTTGTAAGAGCGAGATGACAATTCCCACCCTCTGCTCTTCACTCCCCGATGACCGAGGCCGTAGCCGAAAATATAACTTACATGCCTCCCGGAAGGTAAAAAATTTGTCCCGCCCACCAGTGAATCTGTCCGGGAGAGCAACTTTAGGTTCAGATCTGGATTGCTCCGGGGGGAACAAAACCTTGGACTTAATGTCCGTCAGCTCCATGGACAAACTCTGCAACTGCAGGGCAAGCTGGGCTACTGGATCCATGGTAGCTGGGGAGAATCTTTTTAGTATGGCCGGTGAAAATATCACGCTGTATAACAGTTATAGATAATGTCAGTAATCTATATCAAGTGGGACAACATTCTATATAACATATAAATAGGTTATATCAACATGAACATATAGTATTTGATAACATAGTATTACCTGACATAATATCCAAAGTACTGAGGATCTATACTGGATCTGTTTCACGCTGTCTCAGGCTAGAGGTGGACCGGGGTCTATACTGACCCTAAACTGGGGTCC
>JARQOD010009880.1:0-29557 GCA_033576555.1 Oophaga sylvatica
TAAAAAAAAAATGGTAGACTTTGTTGGAACCATATTGGGGAACTTACAACTTGTTAATCGTCTTTTATCACAATCACAATTTTTGTGAAAGTCCGGTGACCGGAAAAAGCAATTGTGTCAGTTTTACTGCAACATTCTAATAAGGCGGGAGGTCGGGGCTATTCTCATAGGTCGGGGCTATTCTCATAGGTCGGGAGGTCGGGGCTATTCTCATAGGTCGAGGCTATTCCCATAGGTCGGGAGGTCGGGGCTATTCTCATAGGTCGGGGCTATTCTCATAGGTCGGGAGGTCGGGGCTATTCTCATAGGTCGGGAGGTCGGGGCTATTCCCATAGGTCGGGAGGTCGGGGCTATTCTCATAGGTCGGGGCTATTCCCATAGGTCGGGAGGTCGGGGCTATTCCCATAGGTCGGGAGGTCGGGGCTATTCCCATAGGTTGGGAGGTCGGGGCTATTCTCAAAGGTCGGGAGGTCGGGGCTATTCTCAAAGGTCGGGGTTATTCTCAAGGGTCGGGGCTATTCCCATAGGTCGGGAGGTCGGGGCTATTCCCATAGGTCCGGAGGTCGGGGCTATTCCCATAGGTCGGGAGGTCGGGGCTATTCCCATAGGTCTGGAGGTCAGGGCTATTCCCATAGGTCGGGGCTATTCTCATAGGTCGGGGCTATTCCCATAGGTCAGGAGGTCGGGGCTATTCCCATAGGTCGGGGCTATTCTCATAGGTTGGGAGGTTGGGGCTATTCTCATAGGTCGGGGCTATTCCCATAGGTCAGGTTGGGACTATTCCTGTAGGTCGGGAGGTCGGGGCTATTCCCATAGGTCGAGGCTATTCCCATAGGTCGGGAGGTCGGGGCTATTCCCATAGGTCGAGGCTATTCTCATAGGTCGGGTCTATTCCTATAGGTTGGGAGGTTGGGGCTATTCCTATAGGTGGGGGCTATTCCCATAGGTCGGGTGGTCGAGGTATTCCCATAGGTCGGGGCTGTTCTCATTGGTCAGGAGATTGTGGCTATTCTCATAGGTCGGGGCTATTCCTATATGTCGGGGGGTTGGGGCTATTCTCATAGGTTGGGAGGTCGAGGCTATTCTCATAGGTCGGGGCTATTCTCATAGGTCGGGAGGTCGGGGCTATTCCCATAGGTCGGGGCTATTCCCATAGGTCGGGAGGTCGGGGCTATTCCCATAGGTCGGAGCTATTCTCATAGGTCAGGAGGTCGGGGCTATTCTCATAGGTCGGGAGGTTGGGGCTATTCTCATAGGTCGGGGCTATTCCAATAGGTCAGGAGGTTGGGGCTATTCCCATAGGTCGGGAGGTCGGGGCTATTCCCATAGGTCGGGAGGTCGGGGCTATTCCCATAGGTCGGGAGGTCGGGGCTATTCCCATAGGTCGGGAGGTCGGGGCTATTCCCATAGGTCGGGGCTATTCTCAAAGGTCGGGGCTATTCCCATAGGTCGGGAGGTCGGGGCTATTCTCATAGGTCGGGGCTATTCCCATAGGTCGGGAGGTCAGGGCTATTCCCATAGGTCGGGAGGTCGGGGCTATTCTCATAGGTTAGGGCTATTCCCATAGGTCGGGGCTATTCCCATAGGTCTGGAGGTCGGGGCTATTCCCATAGGTCGGGGCTATTCTCATAGGTAGGGAGGTTGGGGCTATTCTCATAGGTCGGGGCTATTCCCATAGGTCAGGTTGGGGCTATTCCTGTAGGTCAGGAGGTCGGGGCTATTCCCATAGGTCGAGGCTATACCCATAGGTCGGGAGGTCGGGGCTATTCCCATAGATCGAGGCTATTCTCATAGGTCGGGAGGTTGGGGCTATTCCCATAGGTCGAGGCTATACCCATAGGTCGGGAGGTCGGGGCTATTCCCATAGGTCGAGGCTATTCTCATAGGTCGGGAGGTTGGGGCTATTACCATAGGTCGGGAGATCGGGGCTATTCTCATAGGTTAGGGCTATTCCCATAGGTCGGGGCTATTCCCATAGGTCTGGAGGTCGGGGCTATTCCCATAGTTCGGGAGGTTGGGGCTATTACCATAGGTCGGGAGATCGGGGCTATTCCTTTATGTCGGGAGGTCAGGGCTATTCCTTTATGTCGGGAGGTCGGGGCTATTCTCATAGGTCGGGAGGTCGGGGCTATTCCCATAGATCGAGGCTATTCTCATAGGTCGGGAGGTTGGGGCTATTCCCATAGGTCGAGGCTATACCCATAGGTTGGGAGGTCGGGGCTATTCCCATAGGTCGAGGCTATTCTCATAGGTCGGGAGGTTGGGGCTATTACCATAGGTCGGGAGATCGGGGCTATTCTCATAGGTTAGGGCTATTCCCATAGGTCGGGGCTATTCCCATAGGTCTGGAGGTCGGGGCTATTCCCATAGTTCGGGAGGTTGGGGCTATTACCATAGGTCGGGAGATCGGGGCTATTCCTTTATGTCGGGAGGTCAGGGCTATTCCTTTATGTCGGGAGGTCGGGGCTATTCTCATAGGTCGGGAGGTCGGGGCTATTCCCATAGGTCGGGGGGTCGGGCTATTCCCATAGGTCGGAGCTATTCTCATAGGTCGGGAGTTCGGGGCTATTCTCATAGGTCGTGAGGTCGGAGCTATTCCTATAGGTCGAGAGTTCGGGGCTATTCTCATAGGTCGTGAGGTCGGGGCTATTCCCATAGGTCGTGAGGCGGGGGCTATTCCCATAGGGCGAAAAAGGGCGGGGGGATTCCCCCCGGTTTGAGAGGGGCGGGGCTATTCCCCTAGGTTTGGGGGTATTCCTATGGTCGTGAGGTCGGAGCCCATTCCCCAAAAGGGCGAAGGTCGGGGCTATTCTCATAGGGCGGGTCTATTCCCCAAAGGTTGGGGCTTTTTTCCCATAGGCGGGGGTATTCCCCATAGGTGGGGCCCTTTGGGTTTTTTTCCCCCCCCTTTTGGTTTTAGGGATTGGGCTATTCTCATAGGGCGGGGCTATTCCTAAGTCGGGAGGGCGGGGATTTCTCACAGGTTGGGAAAGGGCAGGGGTATTCCCCTAGGTCGAGGCTATTCTTTATAGGTGGGAGGTTGGGGTATTACCATAGGTCAGGAGGTTGGGGAATTCCCTTTTTCGGGAGGTCGGGGCTATTCCCCATAGGTCGGGGCTTTTCCCATAGGGGGGGGGTGGGGCTTTTCCCCTAGGGCAGAGCTATTCTCATAGGTTTGGGGTTTTTCCCGGGGGTAAAACATTGGTCGTGAGTGGGGGGGGATTTTCCCCTAGGTCCCAGAGGTCGGGGCTTTCCCTTTGGTCGTTTAGGTCGGGGGCTTTTCCCATAGGTGAAAGGTCGGGGCTAATTTTCCCCTAGGTGGGGCTTTTTCCCCATAGGTTCGTGAGGTTTGGGGCTATTCCCATTGGGCGAAGGTCCCGGGCTAAACCCCTAGGGCGGGGGATTCTATAGGGCGGGGCTTTCCCATTTTTTTGGGGTTTTTTATAAGGGGTTGGGGATTACATTGGTGGGTCCTTTTTCCCCATTTGGGGGTTTGGGGGCTATTCCCCCAAATCGGGGCTAAATTAAAAGTTGTGAGGTTTGGGGCTATTCCCCTTTGGTTTGAAAAGGGGCGGGGCAAAACTCAAGGGCGGGTCTATTCCCAAGGTTGGGGGTATTCCCATAGGTCGGGGGTATTCCCTTTGGTGGGGCTGTTCTCATTGGTCAAGAATTTTGGCTATTCTCAAAAGGTCGGGGCATTCCTATGTCGGGGGGGTCGGGGGGGAAATTTCCCCTAGGTTTTGGGGGGGCCCCCGGGGGCCCTTCTAATAGGTTTTGGGGGGTTTAGGGCCGTTTTTTACAGAACCCGATTTAAAATGATTTTTTGACACTTTTTTATATCCAAACACGAATATATCGGGGGGCTTGGGAGGGAAAGGTGGGGCTTTAAAGGGGAGGGGTTTTTTTTTTTGGGCCCCGGGGGGGGAAAAAAAAAGGGGGTTTTTTAAAAGGGGCCCCAAAATTTGGGGTTTTAAAGGGGGGCCCAACCCTTAAAAAGTTTTCCGGGGGGGGAAAAAAATTTTTTTTAAAAAATTTTTTTTTTTTCCCCCAAAAAAATTGGCCCCCCCGGGGAATTTTTTCCCCCCCCTTTTTAAAAAGGGGGGGCCCCCCGGGGGGGGGGGCCCCGGGGGGAAAAAACGGTTTTTTTTAAAGGGGGGAAAAAAAGGGGGGCCCTTTTTGGGGGGGCCCCTAAAATTTTTCCCCCCCCTTTCCAAAACCCCAAAAAACCCCAATAAAAAATTCCCAAAAACCCCCAAAACCAAAACCCCAAACCTTAAATTCCAACCAAAAACCCTTTCCCCCAAAAAAAAAAACCCTTTCCCAAAATTCCCCTTTCCCCCCCTTAATTTTTCCCTTTTTTTTGGGGGGGGCCCCCTTTGGGGGGTTTTTGGGTTTAAAAAAAAATTGGGGCCCTTTTTTTAAAAAGGGAAATTTTTTCCCCCGGGGGTTTTTAAAAAAAAAAAAGGGGGGGCCCCCCCCGGGGGGCCCCCCTTTGGCAAAACCCCCTTTTTTTAAAATTTTTTTAAAAAAAAAAAACCCCCCTTGGGGTTTTTTTGGGGGGGGTTGGGTTTTTTCCCGGACCCCTTTTTTAAAAATGGGGTTTTAAAAGGGGAAAAAAGGGGGGGAAGCGGGGGGGGGACCCAAAACCCCCCCGGGGGGCCCAAAAAGGGGGGGGGCCCCCCCCCAAAAAATTTCCCCCCCCAAAAAACCCCAAAAAAAAAAAAGGGGGGAAAAAAAAAGGGGGGGGTTTTACCCCTTTCCCCCTTTTTTCCGGGGCCCACCCAAAAAAAGGGGGGCCAAAAACCCCCCAAAAAAAAAAAACCCTTTAAAAAATTTTTTTCCCCCAAACCCCGGAAAAAAACCCAACCCCAACAAAGCAAAAAATTTTTAAAACCCCCCAAAAATTCCCCCAAAAAAAAAAAAAAAAGGGGAAAGGGGGGGAAAAAAAAAAAATTTCCCCCAAAAAAAAAATTTTTTGGTTTACCCCAAAAAAAAAAAAAGGGGGGGGAAAAAAACCCCCCCCTTTTTGCAAAAAATTTTTTTGGAAATTTCCCGGGGCCCCCCCCCCCCAAAAATTGGGGATTTTTTTTGGGGTTTTTAAAACCCGGGGGTTTTTAAATTTTGGGGAAACCCCCCCCTTTTTTTTTGGCCCCCCTTTTCCCAAAACCCCCCTTTTTTTCCCCCCCCCCCCAAAAAAGCCCCCCTTCCGGGAAAAATCGGGGCCCCCCGGGAAATCCCCCGGTTGCGGGGAAACCCCCAAAAAATTTTTAAAAAAAAGGGGGGTTAAAAAAGGGGGGGGGGGGAAAAAAAAAAACCCCAATCCCCCCCCCCTTTTTTTTTGGGGGGGAAAAAAAAAACCTTTTTTGGGGGTTTTTGGGGGGGGGAAAATATCCCTTTTTTTTTCCCCCCCCCTTTAAAGGGAAAAACCCCCCCTTTCCCAAAAAACCCCCAAAAAAAAAATTTTTTTTTTTCCCCCGGAAAAAAAAAAAAAAAATTTTTTTTTTTTGGGTTTTTTTTTTTCCCCCCTTTTTTTTTAAAATTTTGTTCCGGGCCCTTTAAAAAAAAAAAAAAGGGGGGGTTTTTCCCCCGGGTTTTTAAAAAGGGGCCCCCCCCCCTTTTTTAAATTTGGGGGGAAAAAAAAACCCCCCCGGGGGGGGGGCCCCCCCGGGGGGGGGGAAAGGGGGGTTTCAAAAATTTGGGGGGGGGGGGGGGGCCCCCCCAAAAAAGGGGGGGAAAAGGGGGGGGGCCCCCCCCCCCCGGGGGGGGGGCCAATCCCCCCTAAAATTTTGGGGGGGGGCCTTTTTAAAAAACCAGGGGGTTTTTTTTGGGGGGGGGTTTTTTTTTTGGGGGTTTTTGGGTTTTTTTCCTTTTGGGGGTTTAAGGAAACCCCTTGGGGGTTTTTTGGGGGGGTTTTCCCCTTTTTTTGGGGCCCCGGGGCCCCGAAGGGGGGGTTTTTTTTTGACCCCCCCCCCAAAAAAGGGGGGTTAAACTAATTTCAAAGGTTTTTTTTTAGCCCAAAATACATGAAAATATAAGAAAAGAAAACCACACGCACCCAAAAAAGTGTACCAGAGACGGGGAGCTGCATACTTATATTATTATTACTATTCTACCTTATGAAGCAAAACTCCTCTTCCCTCTAATAACAAAAGAACTCTGCTCATTGTGTCCCAATCTATACAGCAAAGCCGAGATTAACCCCTTCATGACCTGTGACACAGCGTATGTGTCATGAAAGGATCGCGTTCCTGCGGGTCGGGTGACCGGGGGTCACTGAAAGGTCACCCAACACGCAGGCACAAGACCCTTTGTGCTTCACCACAGGGGGGGGGGTTGTCTTAAGCCCTACGTGGCTACGATCGCTCTGATTGGCTGTTAAAAGTAAAACAGTGCTCCCTTTATTCCGAGCCCCGACGTGTGCCCAAACAGTGGTTTACCCCCACATATGGGGTATCAGCGTACTCCGTAAAAATTGCACAACAACTTTGGGGGTCTAATTTCTCCTGTTACTCTTGGGAAAAAAAAATTGGGGACTAAAAAAAATTATTTTTGTGGAAAAAAAATGATTTTTTATTTTCATAGCTCTGCGTTATAAACTTCTGTGAAGAACTTGGAGATTCAAAGTGCTTACCACACATCTAGAGGAGTTTGTTGGGGGATCTAGTTTCCAAAATGTGGTCACTTGGGGGGTTTCTACTGTTTAGGCACATCATGGGCTCTGCAAACGTAACATGACGCCCGCAGACCATTCCATCAAGTCGGCATTTCAAAACGTCACTACTTCCCTTCCGAGCCCCGACGTGTGCCCATACAGTAGTTTTCTCCCACATATGGGGTACCAGTGTACTCAGGACAAACTGTACAACAACTTTTGGGGTCCAATTTCTCCTGTTACCGTTGTGAAAATAAAAATTGTGGGTTAAAAAAATCAGTTTTTGAGGAAAAAAATGATTTTTTGTTTTTACAGCTCTGCATTATAAACTTCTGTGAAGCACGTGGGGGTTCAAGGTGCTCACCACACATCTGGATAAGTTCCTTGGGGGGTCTAGTTTACAAAATGGGGTCACTTGTGGTTGGTTTCTACTGTTTGGGCACATCAGGGGCTCTGCAAACGTAACAAGATGCCCGCAGACCATTCCATCAAGTCGGCATTTCAAAGCGTCACTACATCCCTTCCGAGCACTGACGTGTGCCCAAACAGTGGTTACCCCCCACATATGGGGTACAAGCGTACTCAGGACAAACTGGACAACTTTTGGGGTCCAATTTCTCCTGTAATCATTGTGAAAATAAAAAATAGGGGGCTAAAAATATCATTTTTTGAGAAAAAATAAACTTCTGTATAGCACCTGGGGGTTTAAAGTGCTCACTGTGCATCTAAATAAGTTCCTTAGGGGGTCTTGTTTCCAAAATGGGGTCATTTGTGGGGGAGCTCCAAAGTTTAGGCACACAGGGGCTCTCCAAACACGACATGGTGTCCGCTAACGATTGGAGCTAATTTTCCATTAAAGTCAAATGGCGCTCCTTCCCTTCTGAGCCCTGCCGTGCGCCCAAACAGTGGTTCCCCCCTCATATGGGACACCAGCGTACTCAGAAAAAACTGGACAACAACTTTTGGTGTCCAATTTATCCTGTTACCCTTGGGAAAATAAAAAAAATAGGCTAAAAAATCATTTTTGAGAAACAAAAATGATTTATTTTCACTGCTCTGCGTTTATAAACTTCTGTGAAGCACTTGGGGTTCAAAGCGCTCACTACACATCTAGATAAGTTCCTCGGGGGGGGGTCTAGTTTCCAAAATGGGGTCACTTGTGGGGGTTTTCTACTGTTTAGGCACATCAGGGGCTCTGCAAACGCAACATGACGCCCGCAGAACATTCCATCAAGTCTGCATTCCAAAATGGCGCTCCTTCCCTTCTGAGCTCTCCCATGCGCCAAAACAGTGGTTCCCCCCACATATGGGGTATTGGTGTACTCAGGACAAATTGCACAACAACTTTTGTGGTCCAATTTCTCCTGTTACCCTTGTGAAAATAAAAAATAGCGGGCTAAAAAATCATTTTTGAGGAAAAAAATGATTTTTTTATTTTCACTGCTCTGCGTTATAAACTTCTGTGAAGCACTTGGGGTTCAGAGTGTTCACAACACATCTAGAAAAGTTCCATAAGGTCTAGTTTCCAAAATGGTGGCACATGTGGGGTTTTTTCATTGTTTAGGCACACAGGGGCTCTCCAAACGCGTCATGGTGTCCGCTAATGATTGGAGCTAATTTTCCATTCAAAAAGTCAAATGGCGCTCCTTCCCTTCTGAGCCCTGCCGTGCGCCCAAACAGTGGTTTATGAGCACATATGAGGTATCTGTGTACTCAGGAGCAATTGCCCAACAAATTTTAGGATCCATTTTATCCTGTTGCCCATGCAAAAATGAAAAAATTGATGCTAAAAGACGGATTTTGGTAAGATCTTACCTGTAAAATCCTTTTCAGCGAAGGAAGGAAGGGAGACACAGTCATTACTAGTGGGTAGGCGGAGCCCACACAGGATAGAACACCTCAGATTAAAAAGAGTGTTGACCGGCCCCTCCAGCTTGGGCTCCTCCTACTCCAGCTCTCCAGTCCGTACACAAGCTAAGGAAGAGCAAATATCACCAGCGGAGCAACATAACCCCTTCTGAAAAACTTCAGAGAAAAAAAACAAGGAAACAGGTTATGCATATAACAGAAAAAAAAACACACAGTCCCAGGTACTACTCACTGAACCTGACCACTGCGATGAGCTGGCAATGCTGGAAACAGAGCCTTAGCGCGCCGACCTCAGCCCAGATAATCGCTATCAGAGAAGGGTCACGCCGCATCTGAAAACACAACAACACACTTCTGCCATGGGAGGGAGCTGTGTCTCCCTTCCTTCCTTCGCTGAAAAGGATTTTACAGGTAAGGTCTTACCAAAATCCGTCTTTCAGCAGCAGATGGAAGGAAGGGAGACACAGTCATTACTAGTGGGACGTCCCAAAGCAGTCCAGAAATTAAGGGTGGGCAAAAAACCAAAAGAGGCAGATTCCCAACAACCTAGATAAATGCGCAACTAGCGCTAAATACAAGTTCCCAAGAACTTTAAACTACAGCCGCCTGCAGGACCCTACGTCCCAAGGCCGCATCAGCGGAAGTACTAACGTCCACCTTATAAAATTTTGTAAACGTGTGGACGGAGCGCCAGGTCGCCGCCCGACAGAGCTGAGCTGCCGAGGCCCCTTGATGAAAAGCCCACGATGAACCCACAGCCCTCGTGGAGTGAGCTCGAATCTTAATCGGGCAAGGTTCACCCTTAAGTCGGTAAGCCTCTAAAATGGCCGACCGAATCCAACGAGCTATAAAATCCTTGGAAGCTCGTTGACCACGTTGACGACCTGCTGGAATCACAAACAGAGAATCCGACTTCCGAAAACTTTGAGTAATAGACAAATAGAACTTCAAAGCCCGCACTAAATCCAAAGTGTGCAAAGCCCGTTCCTTCGCATTCCTCGGCTCCGGACAGAGCGAGGGCAACACAATATCCTGGTTAACATGAAAATGTGACACCACCTTAGGTAGAAAGTCACCCCGAGTGCGAAGCACTACGCGATCCGGATGAAACTCCAGAAAAGGGGGCGAGCAAGAAAGAGCCGCCAACTCAGAAACCCTTCTCAAAGAAGTGACCGCCACTAGGAAGGCAACCTTCCAAGAGAGCAAAGAAAGGCTAACAGAGTCCATAGGCTCAAAAGGCCCATGTTGAAGAGCCTCCAAGACAAGCTTGAGCCGCCAAGGAGACACAAACGCCTTCCGCGGCGGAAACTGACGGGTCACTCCGCGAAAAAAGGGAACGTACGTCCCTACGCGAAGCGATAGCCTTCCGAAACAGCAAGGACAGAGCAGAAACCTGCCCCTTCAAAGTGCTAACTGCCAAACCCTTGTCCAGCCCGTACTGCAAAAAGGCCAACAAATTGGGAATGGAAAAAATCCTCGGGTTCTTTGAAAAACCCGAACATCACGAAAAAGAAGGCTTCCCAAGTCTTGTGATAAATCCTAGTAGTAGCCGGACCTCTGACAGCTCGCAGAGTGGCAATGACTTCGGCTGAAAAACCTTGACGGGTCAAGATTTCGGTCTCAAGAGCCACGCCGTCAAACGCAGAGACTACAGGTCCGGATGGCGAACGGGCCCTTGAGTTAACAGGTCCGGGCGAAGAGGGAGTGGAAGTGGAAGTGCTGCCAGAAGCGACACCAGCATCGAGAACCACATCCTCCTTGGCCAATCCGGGGCTATCAACATAACCGAGACACTCTCCAGTCTGATCCGACGCAACACCAGAGGAAGTAAGGATATCGGCGGGAACTCATAGATAAGCTCGAATTGGTCCCACGGGGCCACCAGAGCATCCACCGCCACAGCCTTCGGGTCCTTGTACCTGGATATGAACGTCGGTAACTTGGCATTGAACCTGGATGCCATCAAATCCACTTGGGGAGTTCCCCACGGGAGCACAGCAGTGCAAAAATCTCCGGATGAAGACTCCATTCTCCGGGATCTATCTTTTCGCGACTGAGGAAGTCCGCCGTGACATTCTGAACTCCAGGAATGTGAATCGCAGAGATGGCTGGCACCCTGGCCTCGGCCCATACCAGGATCCGAGACACCTCCATCATGAGCCTGAAGCTCCTCGTCTCACCTTGGTGGTTGATATACGCGACCGCCGTCGCGTTGTCTGTCTGCACTCGGACTGGTAGACCGCTTAAAGGGACCGTCCAGTGCTGGAGGCAAAGAAAAATTGCCCTCAATTCCAGGATGTTGATCGGCAAGATAGACTCTTCCGACGACCATTCTCCCTGAATCTAGAGATCGTTCCAGACACCCCCCCAGCCCGTCAGGCTGGCATCGGTGGTTATGACCGACCACCTCGGAGGGAGGAAAGACTTCCCCAGGGATAACGCTTCCGGACGTAACCACCATCCTAGAGACTCTCGCACCCTGTGGGAGATGATGACACTGCCATCCAGCGAAGCCTGCGATCGATCCCAATGGTTCCAAACGAGCATTTGGAGAGCCCTGGAATGAAATTGGGCAAACGGAAGTGCCTCCATCGACGCCACCATCAAACCCAGAAGGCTCATACACCTTCGTAGGGACATTGCTGTCGAAGACTTCATAACCTGTACATGTCGAAGCAGACCTGCTTGCTTGTCTGGAGGCAGACACACCACTGCTCGTACCGTGTCGAAATGCATCCCCAAGAACAGGATCGACTGCGACGGCTCCAGAGACGACTTCTCCCAATTGACCAGCCACCCGAAGTCCTCCAGGAGCTGAGGGGATAGATTGCGAGCCGTCACCGCCTCCTCCTTTGAGGACGCCACAATCAAAAGGTCGTCCAGGTAGGAAAGAATCGTAATCCCCTGTCTTCGAAGGATCGCCATGAGAGGTGCCAGAATTTTTGTAAAAACTCTGGGCGCTGAGGCCAACCCGAATGGCAGGGCCACAAACTGGTAATGGTCCTGACCTATGGCAAAACGAAGGAAACATTGGTGGGCCCTTCCGATGCAAATAAGCGTCGCGAATGTCGATTGACACCAAAAAGACGTTCTGCGACAGGGCCCCCACCACCGAGCGAAGCGACTCCATGCGGAATTTCCGGGTGCGGACATGTCGGTTCAATCTTTTGAGATCCAGAATGGGGCAAAATTTGTCCTCCTTTTTGGGGACTATAAAGAGGTTGGAATAAAACCCTCTTCCCCGGTCCTCCGGCGGAACCGGTACCACCACACCCTTCTGCAGAAGGGAATCGACCTCCCGCAGTAGAGCGGCAAATAGCTCGGGCTCTGACGGGATGCGAGATTGACAAAAAACTGTCCGGGGGTCGAGCAAGAAACACTATGAAGTAGCCTGCCGACATAACCCGCTTCACCCAGGCGTCCGAAACACGGGAAGCCCAAGTCGATTCAAATTGGAGCAGGCGACCCCCCACTCGAGAGCCCCCGAGTGAGACCCTGGCGTCAGTCCGCCTTAGCGGGCTTTTTGTCAGCTTCCCGCTTGTCTTGACGGAAACTCTGTTTCCAGGGAGTGCAGGATTTCTGAGAGGTCTTTTTTCCCGAAAAAGATGGACGACCCGATCCCCAAGAGGGCTGACCGAACCGTCCCCTGGACCGAAAGGACCGCCGACTACTACCGGCACTAGGCCTGCCGGACGCAGAAGTCACAGCTCTTCGCTGCGGTAAAGCCGTTTCTTTTGCCTTTGCTTTGGCAATCAGCTCCGTGAGGTCAGATCCAAATAGCTGACCACCCTTGTAAGCTAAAGATAGCAAACCTTGCTTGGAAACCGCGTCTCCGGTCCACTGTCTAAGCCACAGTGCTCTCCTGACTGTGACCGCCGAGGATTGCGCCCTGGACAGCAGTGACGCAGTATCCAAACCTGCATCACTGCCATATCGGGCTGCGACAACTTGAAAAGCCCATCTACCTCGGATAGTGGGGGTCCATCTTGCCACGCCGTCCGTAGACGGTCTAACCAGCTCAGGGAAGCTTTACAAGCACACATGGACCCTAGTACTGCTCTGAATCCATGACCCGCGGCCTCGTAGATGGATTTCGCCGCCATATCCGTTTTTCTGTCCAGAGGATCCTGCAGACTCGCCTTCCCTTTAACAGGAAGTAATGAGGATTTGCTAAGCTGGGATAAAGGGACATCCACTTCAGGAGAAGGAATCCAATTATCAACCAACTCCGTCGCACACGGATACAGCGTCTCAAACAATCGTGTCCCCTGAAAACGTTTATCTGGACACAGGCGTTCCTTCTCCACTGCCCCATTAAGCTCATCCAGAGCTGGTAATGTTGAACGCGACCTATGCGACTCCTGAAACATCCGGGCCGACTTACCAGGACGTCTAGTTACCTCCTCCGGTAACTAACGCCTCCCTCATGGCTCCAATAAAAGCCTCTGTATGGCTCTTTTCTTTTTGTCCTTATCTGTTGCCACAATCAGTTAATAAATGTCTTGAAGCTTTATTTTCTACTTAGAGTGCGGTGTATTCATTAATTTTGATATTATAGGACAATTCGTCCTTTACACCAGCATCTCACATACTTACTGAGTGCACGTCATTCTCTCTTCTATGGCCCAAAAGAGAGGCAGAGTGTCCCTCCATACCAGAGATCTCCGAGTCGCTACGCGGGAAAGATGGCACCGGCCTGTGTCGCTTCCTGCCATGAGAGGATCTAGCCGACACCCAATAACCTAGAAGGTCAGACAGGCCATCAATAAAACGAGTGAGGGCCTCCATTTTGTCATCACTGAAGCCTCCGACCGCTGCGCTTGACGCCGTCGAGGTCTGCGTGTCAGATACGCGAGACTGATCCTGTAGCGGATCTGGGAGACGGTCCGCACCTCCTGGACCCTGATCTGACATGCCCTCACACAGTATATGGCAGGTTAAACCTGTCAGTAACTAGAGCAGTGTGGTTTCTTAATGGGACGAGAAAAGAACGCTGAAGGGTTAAAGCTCTTAAAGGGAGAGCTACCCCAGCTGTCCCTCACTTAAGGGTTAACCGCCTATTAGGGGTTAAAGTCGCAGACTCCCCACAACCTCTTTTAAATGAAAAGGGTGTGCGAGCTCCAGACAAAAAAAGGGCCTCTATATGAGGCCACAGCTGCAGGACAGCGCAAACTGCCACCTAATCATTACTCAGAAAGGTGCCCCGCTGTGGGGGTGAGGGAGTTAAGCTTCTGCCCTGACAGGCAGAAGCGACTCACCCAGCTGGCCGCGGTGCTGTGTTCAGCAGCGACTATCCTCTGTGACCTCAAATTTTAGACTGGAGAGCTGGAGTAGGAGGAGCCCAAGCTGGAGGGGCCGGTCAACACTCTTTTAATCTGAGGTGTTCTATCCTGTGTGGGCTCCGCCTACCCACTAGTAATGACTGTGGCTCCCTTCCTTCCATCTGCTGCTGAAATAAAATTTTTGTTGGAAAAATTAAAATGTCCATTTTTTCCTTCCACGTTGCTTTAGTTCCTGTGAAGCACCTGAAGGGTTAATAATCTTCTTGAATGTAGTTTTGAGTAGCTTGAGGGGTGCAGTTTTTATAATGGTGTCACTTTTGGGTATTTTCTGCTATATAGACCCTCAAAGTGTCTTCAAATGTGAGGTGGTCCCTAAAAAAATGGTTTTGTAAACTTTGCTGTAAAAATGAGAAATCGCTGGTCAACTTTTAACCCTTATAAGTTCCTAAAAAAAAAAAATTTTTGCTTCCAAAATTGTGCTGATGTAAAGTAGACATGTGGGAAATGTTATTTATTAACTATTTTGTGTCACATAACTCTCTGGTTTAACAGAATAAAAATTCAAAATTTGAAAATTGCGAAATTTTCAAAATTTTCGCCAAATTTCCATTTTTTTCACAAATAAATGCAAAAATTATCGACCTTAATTTACCACTAACATGAAGCCCAATATGTCACAGAACAACAATCTCAGAATCGCTAGGATCCGTTGAAGCGTTCCTGAGTTATTACCTCATAAAGGGACACTGGTCAGAATATCAAAAAATGGCAATGTCATGAAGGGGTTAATGATGTCACATCACGGATTTTAGCTGCCATATCACTATGCCGACACATTATTCTGCCGCACAGTTCCTCGTACGTCTTACATACGCTCCGGTATTACCCGGTCTCGATAAATGGCGGATATTATACCGAGAATCGTCCTGGTCACTAATGGGGGCTTCTCAGTGACTCTCCAGGGGTCCTAAATACATGAGTCTAGGAAGAATCCAGAAACAGGAAAAGCGAGCTTCAATATTTTAATGACAATTGCCTCATAATTTAATTCTTACTTTTACATTTATTGCATAAGTTTCTGACTCTGTAATGCTGTGTAGTGAGGATATACATGGAGCAAACCGAGAGCAAGACCCAAAGATCGCTGCAGAAAGGAAGGAATCTGGCGCCATCTACATTTACAGAACAATCAGATTGCCGAAAGCAGAGACTGGAGGCAGAAGTCGCCCCATCTCCAGTGTCATCTGCTCTGAGGATTACTCTGATACAGAGATACAAATCCACTGCAAATACAAAGCTGCTATGATTAACATATGCAGAGAGCTCCCCCTACTGGTGGCTGCAGAGATACAAAAGATCCTATCTGTGGCCACCACTAGGGGAGCTCCCTGTATACAGAGATACATGATAAGATCCTGTCTGCAGTCACCACTAGGGGGAGCTCCCTGTATACAGAGATACATAAGATCCTGTCTGCAGCCACCACTAGGCGCTCCCTGTATACAGAAATACATAAGATCCTGTCTGCAGCCACCACTAGGGGGAGCTCCCTGTATACAGAGATACATAAGATCCTGTCTGCAGCCACCACTAGGGGGCGCTCCCTGTATACAGAAATACATAAGATCCTGTCTGCAGCCACCACTAGGGGAGCTCCCTGTATGCTGTCAAACATTGAAGCTCCCCCTAGTGGTGGCTGCGAACAGATTTTTTTTCTTGTTTAAAACATTTCACTTCGTCGTTCCAGAGCATTTGGAGATTGTTATGAAGGAAGTCAAGGCCGCTATGACATTATGTCTTCTGGAATGAATCCACACAGGATTATGTGTATGATAGTGTTTGCCATGTACGGGGTTTGTAGGCCGGGTGTCGGCCATTACTGAGGAGGTCGGTAACTGTGGTAAGCAGAGAAGGGGCCGCCCGTCCCACCACACTTTACCCCGATTATCAGTTTTATATAATATAAATTAAAGGCACAGAACATCTTATAAAGCCAAACAGGAGAATTCTAGGCATTTGCACAAGGCACAAAGGGAAAATCACAGCGGCTCCATGCACTTGGATTAATCATTGATTCGCTGCTGTAATATGCAGGGGAGGCCGCAGCGCACGGGGGGGGGGTGGAGGCCGCAGCGCACGGGGGGGGAAGCCGCAGCGCACGGGCGAGGATAAATAATGGTGCAACTGTGTCTCAGCCATACGACATGTACATAAGTCTCACAGTACGAGGAGCAGGCGACACCAGCGTCGTCCGGTGCACGTTCCTGAGATGAGGCCAAAAAGTCTCTTGATGGTCAACAAACCAAATCGGAAAGTTTAATCCGAAAAGTCTGACGACACAGCAGAAGATCATATAACACTGTCCAAGATTAAAAAAAAAAAAGCATTCACTTCATTGGAGCTGAGCTGCAATACCTGACACAACCTGCGCACAGGCGGTGGCGCCGTGTGTGGAAGAAAGCCGCCTTGTATTACTAATCCTGGACTTCTCCCATAAGGATCTCCTCACGAAGCTCAGAGGTGACGGCTGCTGGGAACACAGATGATGGGGTTGTGATCCGGATTCTCTGCATAGTGTATATATGTCAGGGGGAGACGCCTCCAGTATACGGCGGCCGCGCAGTGTCAGGATCCATCCGTGCGGTCCGTCTGCTGCTCGGCCTGTCACCGGGTGGGTCATGCAGTAATTTTGGGGCGAGGATGCACGAGCGTCGGGCCGCTGCGGGGCCAGGCTCTTGCTCTATTGGGGTAAGTACCCTCCTTGCCTCGCAGACTGAGGCAAATAAGTTTTTTGCTCGTCGTTCACAGAGTCCGGATTTACATCATGTCCGTCACTGAAGCCGGCGAGCTGCAGGATCGGAGCGGGGGGCTCCTGCACTCCGTCCTCCCGGGTGAAATTCTGCTTAAAATACTGACTGGGGGTCTCTGCCTCCTCCTCGGGGACCGGTGGCTGCTCGTCGGGTCTCTCCTCAGAAATGAGCAGCGGTTGGGTGGACTCCGATCTGGAGAACATTGGAGTCTGACCTTGGTAGCCCCCCATTATGACGGTGGAGTACTGCACGGTGCTGGACGTGCTCTGCGCGCAGGAAATGCCGTCGCTCTCAGAGACGCTGAGCTGTGGGGACGATAGGCAGGAGGAGCCCCCGATGCCGCTGCTCAGCCCCTCCGACGTGGCCGTCTTCATCTGATCCACAGACTTTAGGTCCTGATCGTCGTACGGCTTCTCGTCCGCAGCTATTTTCACCACGCTGACGTCCGTGAACGGACCCTCCTGGAACGGGTTCGGTTTGGATCCGTGCTGCAGGACGGAAACGACAGACATTACATTGTTGTGAGGCAACGTGGGGGCGCTGGGCACGTAATGCCCGAGGCTGGTTAATGCTGCTGTAAGTACCTGACCCGTCATCTCTCCCATCAAAACCAGCACCACACCAATCTACAGGACACCGGGGGGTAGGGAGGGTTCAACCGCACCAGTCTACGGGACAACGGGGAGGGAGGGGGGTTCAGCCGCACCAGTACTATACACCGGGGCGATTCAGCCGCACCAGCCTACGGGACACCAGGGGGGGAGGGGGGGGAAAGGGGTAGGGGAGGATTCAGCCGCACCAGTCTACGGGACACCGGGGGGCTCAGCCGCACCAGTCTACGGGACACCGGGGGAATTCAGCCGCACCAGTCTATGGGACACCAGGAAAGGGAGGATTCAGCCACACCAGTCTATGGGACACCAGGGGGTAGGGAGGATTCAGCCGCACCGGCCTACAGGACACCGGGGGGACTCAGCCGCACCAGTCTATGGGACACCGCGGGGGGGGGGGGGGGGTGTGTGTGTGTGTTTGGATTCAGCCACACCAGTCTACTATACACCGGGGTTTTGGTCAGCTGCCCCAGTCTATGGGACATCAGGGGGGAAGGTCAGCTGCACCGGTTTATGGGATACCGGGGGTTCAGCCGCACCAGTCTATTGGTTACTGGGGTTTCAGCCGCACCAGTGGAGCAAGCGGAGGACAGATGTGGAGCGGTTATCGTAGCAGATTGCAAGAACATGGCATCTTGTTGAGCCTTCTGCCAGTCCTTTATATAAAGACTTCAGCTCATCCTGATCTGCCTGCTGATCTGCAGTCCTTCCTTATTGCACAGCCTGAAGCAGGAATGACATTGATGGCGTCATGTCAGCGGAGGACCTAGTGCTGTCAGTGAGACCGGCCTGAACCAAGAGGGATGCGTGCGTGGGACGGGCACATCTGCCATTTTTGGTTTTGGACAGTCAGGGGGGCAGCGCTGGTGTCTCAGACCTCATGCACACAGAACGGTGCTGCGCTCTTACCCGGCTGGGGGTCTGTGGAGACCACTGGGCGATGTTACTCTTAGAAGGATCCGGAACATTCGGCCAAATATGCTTCTTAATCCTAAAGGAGGAGAAAAAACAAACATACATGACGTAGTGACATTACCCATCCCGGGGCCCCGCGCTCCCCCCGCAGCGATTGTAAGACCCCGATACTTACTGCTCTCTCTTATTACAAAACAGGAAGGATAGGACGAGGATGAGCACCAGGAAGCCGAGACACGAGGACACCACGATGGCTTCCACCTCCCCACTATCTGCGGAGACATTGTAAAGATGGAGATCACGGCCCATTAATAAATATATGCAGATTCTCTGTATAGGGAGCGCACAGCGGAGAGGAGAGACGGCGGCAGCGACTCCCATGGCGGCGCGAGGGGAAGAGACGGCGGCAGCGACTCCCACGGCGGCGCGAGGGGAAGAGACGGCGGCAGCGACTCCCACGGCGGCGCGAGGGGAAGAGATGGCGGCAGCGACTCCCACGGCGGCGTGAGGGGAAGACACGGCGGCAGCGACTCCCACGGCGGCGCAAGGGGAACAGATGGCGACAGCAACTCCCACGGCGGCACTGTGGGAAGAGACGGCAGCAGCGACTCCCACGGCGGCGCGCGGGGAGAAGACGGCAGCAGCGACTCCCACGGCAGCGTGCGGGGAAAAGACGGCAGCAGCGACTCCCATGGTGGCGCGTGGGAATGAAGACGGCGGCAGCGACTCCCACAGTGGAGCAGGGGCAGAGATGGCAGCAGCGACTCCCACGGCGCCCCGCAGGGAGAAGACGGCAGCAGCGACTCCCACGGCAGCGTGCGGGGAAAAGACGGCAGCAGCGACTCCCATGGTGGCGCGTGGGAATGAGACGGCGGCAGCGACTCCCACAGTGGAGCAGGGGAAGAGACGGCAGCAGCGACTCCCACAGTGGAGCAGGGGCAGAGACGGCGGAAGCGATTCCCACGGTGGAGCACAGAAAGACTGCGGCAGCGATTTCTCCGAGGTACTGTGGCTTTTTTAGCTGGTACAATAGCACCCTCTAAACCGCAATATCTAGTAAAACTAAATTTGTGTTGATCCTGCACATGAAGGAGGCTCTTACCGAACGGCAGCGTGGTGAAGCTCAGCGGCAGCCCGGCCTTCCCACCTTCCTCGGTGTTCGCGGTCACAGACACGCTGTAGGCGGTTTTAGCAGCTAAGGATTTCAGAGTGTACTCCGTTACTGTAGCATTCACTGGGATAACTGGAAAACAAGACGAATTACGAGTTACGGTGTATCCTGCGATGGAGGGAGTCACGGACCCGCTCCTCAGCACCGGCATTACTGGCGCCTCCACCAGGTATCTCTGGTGCATTGCTGGGTCTCTCTCAGTAGGACTCTCTCCTTGCACAGATGCTTCAGTATTTTGCTCTATGTCCTGCTCGACCAAGGCTCGTATCAGCAGTTCCTTGGATTTGTCTCTCTGCTCACAGAGGTCGGTCAGAGCCTCTTTGCTCTGCTTCTTGTACTGAGCAGCCATATCGATGAACAGCCCTTGCCAAATAAAAGATAGAAAAGAAAAATGGGGAAGGGAAACTGTTGCAAGTATGTCTAATAAGCCCTGAGCTGAACCTCGTAGAACTGGTGCACTCCTCACAAGGAGACCAATTCTTTAATACAGGGAGTATTTGCTTACATCATGCACTAATGCTCTAATAGAAATAAATTATATCCCACCGCTGCCACCAATTTGTCACGTACCCGCTTCTCAGCACGTGACTTGGGGTTGCGCCTGCAAGGGTTAATCTAACTCCTCTCACTAAGTCCCGCATTCAACCTCTGTCCTATGCTGCATTGGGAGCATAAATCGCACCCCGACAGTCCGCGCACCCCGCTCATACACGCTGCCACCACTCACCGAATACACGGGCGAAGAGTCCCGGAAGTACTACTACTGTCTGTCAATCACCAGGATCACACACTCTAAGGCTCTGGATTCTTTTAGAACATACAAGGTTCAGACTTATTCAAGTTTTAAGCTTTAATAAAAAAGGTACAGTGCTTACAATAAAAATATAAAAAAAGGATATAAAAAGTGACAAACAAATATGCAAAACGGTGATAAATTAAAAGGGAGAAACTTACAGAAATATCTAAACTTTGCAGTCTGGTATTCTGCTCCCTGAGGGGGAGGAATATGAAAAGGCTCACATCAGCTTGGCTCTCCCTCCGTCTGTGAACGCCTTTTCTTTGTGTATGGGCCTAATTTCTAGATTTACCCTGGAGATCAGATTTCTGGAACCAGCCTCTCATGTTAATATTCTGATTCCTGGTTTGTGACTGGACCATGGCTACTTTACCAATGAATACATTATTTTTTCTCTGAACACTTTGTGTAACCTTTCTTCCTCATAGTAAATAGCAATTATCAGGCTCCCATAAATAGGTCCCTTTTAGCGTTTCCCTTCAGGTGTGAAATGTTTCCAATTCTGTGTGTTCTCAGGAAGGCACCCTGGGGTCAGGGACCCTGCTACCAAGAAACATATGTCATGACCTTTGTGAGACCTGCAGCCTAAAGACAGATGCTAGTTAACTGCTGGCCATACAAATACATATTTTCACTCCAGAGGGACTGACCAGCACTACTATGACGGGGACTCTCATCTCGTACATATTGTGCATGCACCCTGTGGATGTACAGTCATGGCCAAAAGTTTTGAGAATGACACAAATTATATATTTTCACATGATCTGCTGCCCTCTGGTTTTTATGTGTGTTTGACAGATGTTTTTATCACAGACAGAAATATAATAATTGCAAACATGAGTAACAAAAGCTTATATTGACAGTTAGAATGAGTTAATGCAGCAAGTCAATATTTGCAGTGTTGACCCTTCTTCTTCAGGACCTCTGCAATTCTCCCTGGCATGCTCTCAATCAACTTCTGGACCAAATCCTGACTGATAGCAGTCCATTCTTGCACAATCAATGCTTTCATTTTGTCAGAATTTTTAGGTTTTTGTTTGTCCACCCGTCTCTTGATGATTGACCACAAGTTCTCAATGGGATTAAGATCTGGGGAGTTTCCAGGCCATGGACCCAAAATCTCTATGTTTTGTTCCATGAGCCATTTAGTTATCACCTTTGCTTTATGGCAAGGTGCTCCATCATGCTGGAAAAGGCATTGTTGATCGCCAAACTGCTCTTGGAGGGTTGGGAGAAGTTGCTCTTGGAGGACATTCTGGTACCATTCTTTATTCATGGCTGTGTTTTTAGGCAAGACTGTGAGAGAGCCGATTCCCTTGGCTGAGAAGCAACCCCACACATGAATGGTTTCAGGATGCTTAACAGTTGGCATGAGACAAGACTGGTGGTAGCGCTCACCTTGTCTTCTCCGAATGAGGCGTTTTCCTGATGTCCCAAACAATCGAAAAGGGGATTCATCAGAGAAAATAACTTTACCCCAGTCCTCAGCAGTCCACTGCCTGTACCTTTTGCAGAATATCAGTCTGTCCATGATGTTTTTTCTGGAGAGAAGTGGCTTTTTTGCTGCCCTCCTTGAGACCAGGCCTTGCTCCAAGAGCCTCCGCCTCACAGTGCGTGCAGATGCACCCACACCTGCCTGCTGCCATTCCTGAGCAAGCTCTGCACTGCTGGTAGCCCGATCCTGCAGCTGAAACACTTTTAAGAGACGGTCCTGGCGCTTGCTGGTCTTTCTTGGGCGCCCTGGAGCCTTTTTGGCAACAATGGAACCTCTCTCCTTGAAGTTCTTGATGATGCGATAGATTGTTGACTGAGGTGCAATCTTTCTAGCTGCGATACTCTTCCCTGTTAGGCCATTTTTGTGCATTGCAGTGATGACTGCATGTGTTTCTTTAGAGATAACCATGGTTAACAGAAGAGAAACAATGATGCCAAGCACCAGCCTCCTTTTAAAGTGTCCAGTGGTGTCATTCTTACTTAATCATGACAGATTGATCTCCAGCCATGTCCTCATCAACACCCACACCTGTGTTAATGGAGCAATCACTGAAAAGAGGTTAGCTGGTCCTTTTAAGGCAGGGCTGCAATGATGTTGAAATGTGTTTTGGGGGATAAAGTTCATTTTCTAGCCAAATATTGACTTTGCAAGTAATTGCTGTTAAGCTGATCACTCTTTTTAACATTGTGGAGTATATGCAAATTGCCATTAGAAAAAGTGAAGCAGTAGACTTTGTAAAAATTAATATTTGTGTCATTCTCAAAACTTTTGGCCATGACTGTAGTGTGCTCGGCAGCTCTCCATGTGTTGGAGAACCTCTAAGGCAGGGGCACCTGCAGCGTGATGTGGGGAGACTCTTACCCTTTGGGGTGCCGTAGTTGTCCCCATACTTAATGGTGTAACTGGTGATGAAACCGTTTTGCTTTGACAGAGGGACCGGCTTCCACGTCAGGGTCACCGACGTCTTCCCGGTGGACTTCGTCTGGACGGCGGGTCCAATTGTAGGAGCTGGAAACAATTCGGGAATGATATGAGACTATCCTTACACTCAGGGTGCGGCCCCCGGCCCCCACGATCCTTCTTACCTCCCTGCTGCAGGTAGGCCGCCACGATCCCGGATCTCTCCTGCCCGTCTCTGTGCAGCACGTTCAGTCTGATCAGGTAAAGAACAAACGGCCCAATGTCACCTGGAGATAAAGAAGAGCGGTCACTGCCGGAGGGCAGATATGTGATGCACGGGGTCACTGCGCAGGATCCCCCGCGTCTATGCAGACCCCATGACTTCTATGGGACACTGTCGTGGACATGCTTTGATCTGTGCAGCGAAGGAAGGAGGCGAGCTGACTTCTATGGGAGAGTGTTGTGAGCATGCTCTGTGCAGAGGTCAATGTGCAGTGAGGGGAAAAAGGCGATCAATATCCTCCGATGACTTCTGCAGAGATCATACCCAGAAAACTCTCCTATAGAAGTCACTGTGCAGGAAGGAGGAGGAGGTCATCTGTGACCATCATCTATCGGCTTCTATGGGAGAGTGCAGAGTGCGTGCTCTGATCTGTGCAGAGGTTATCGGGGAGGGGGGACACGTGTTTTATAAGGGGAAAATGCAGATTTTTTTTATTTTCTTTCTATAATTCACTGCTGTAAATGGGGAACATTGATGTCTCTATTCCATTCTTACCTCGCAGAAATGTTCTGGTCACGTCACTCGGCTCCCTCTGCCACTCAGCATCGCAGTCCATAGACAGAGAATTCCTGCACCACTCGATCACATATCCCAGCACTTTCCCCGGCGGCCTACACTCCACCCAGAGGAGTCCGTCCATGGGTAGGCTCTAAGGTTCATATCTGCCGGCTGAACAACTGGAACAGTGAGAGCAGAATAGTGAGTGCAGCTCTGGAGTAAAATACAGGATGTAACTCAGGATCAGTAATGTAATGTATGTACACAGTGACTGCACCAGCAGAATAGTGAGTGCAGCTCTGGGGTATAATACAGGATGTAACTCAGGATCAGTAATGTAATGTATGTACACAGTGACTGCACCAGCAGAATAGTGAGTGCAGCTCTGGGTATAATACAGGATGTAACTCAGGATCAGTAATGTAATGTATGTACACAGTGACTGCACCAGCAGAATAGTGAGTGCAGCTCTGGAGTATAATACAGGATGTAACTCAGGATCAGTAATGTAATGTATGTACACAGTGACTGCACCAGCAGAATAGTGAGTGCAGCTCTGGAGTATAATACAGGATGTAACTCAGGATCAGTAATGTAATGTATGTACACAGTGACTGCACCAGCAGAATAGTGAGTGCAGCTCTGGGTATAATACAGGATGTAACTCAGGATCAGTAATGTAATGTATGTACACAGTGACTGCACCAGCAGAATAGTGAGTGCAGCTCTGGGTATAATACAGGATGTAACTCAGGATCAGTAATGTAATGTATGTACACAGTGACTGCGCCAGCAGAATAGTGAGTGTAGCTCTGGGTATAATACAGGATGTAACTAAGGATCAGTAATGTAATGTATGTACACAGTGACTGCACCAGCAGAATAGTGAGTGCAGCTCTGGAGTATAATACAGGATGTAACTCAGGATCAGTAATGTATGCACACAGTGACTGCACCAGCAGAATAGTGAGTGCAGCTCTGGAGTATAATACAGGATGTAACTCAGGATCAGAATGTAATGTATGTACACAGTGACTGCACCAGCAGAATAGTGAGTGCAGCTCTGGGATAAACAGGATGTAACTCAGGATCAGTAATGTAATATATGTACACAGTGACTGCACCAGCAGAATAGTGAGTGCAGCTCTGGGTATAATACAGGATGTAACTCAGGATCAGTAATGTAATGTATGTACACAGTGACTGCACCAGCAGAATAGTGAGTGCAGCTCTGGAGTATAATACAGGATGTAACTCAGGATCAGTAATGTAATGTATGTACACAGTGACTGCACCAACAGAATAGTGAGTGCAGCTCTGGAGTATAATACAGGATGTAACTCAGGATCAGTAATGTATGCACACAGTGACTGCACCAGCAGAATAGTGAGTGCAGCTCTGGAGTATAATACAGGATGTAACTCAGGATCAGTAATGTACTGTATGTACACAGTGACTGCACCAGCAGAATAGTGAGTGCAGCTCTGGAGTATAATACAGGATGTAACTCAGGATCAGTAATGTATGCACACAGTGACTGCACCAGCAGAATAGTGAGTGCAGCTCTGGAGTATAATACAGGATGTAACTCAGGATCAGTAATGTACTGTATGTACACAGTGACTGCACCAGCAGAATAGAGAGTGCAGCTCTGGAGTATAATACAGGATGTAACTCAGGATCAGTAATGTATGTACACAGTGACTGCACCAGCAGAATAGTGAGTGCAGCTCTGGAGTATAATACAGGATGTAACTCAGGATCAGTAATGTAATGTATGTACACAGTGACTGCACCAACAGAATAGTGAGTGCAGCTCTGGAGTATAATACAGGATGTAACTCAGGATCAGTAATGTAATGTATGTACACAGTGACTGCACCAACAGAATAGTGAGTGCAGCTCTGGAGTATAATACAGGATGTAACTCAGGATCAGTAATGTATGCACACAGTGACTGCACCAGCAGAATAGTGAGTGCAGCTCTGGAGTATAATACAGGATGTAACTCAGGATCAGTAATGTACTGTATGTACACAGTGACTGCACCAGCAGAATAGAGAGTGCAGCTCTGGAGTATAATACAGGATGTAACTCAGGATCAGTAATGTAATGTATGTACACAGTGACTGCACCAGCAGAATATTGAGTGCAGCTCTGGGGTATAATACAGGATGTAACTCAGGATCAGTAATGTATGTACACAGTGACTGCACCAGCAGAATAGTGAGTGCAGCTCTGGGGTATAATATAGGATGCAACTCAGGATCAGTAATGTAATGTACACAGTGACTGCACCAGCAGAATAGTGAGTGCAGCTCTGGAGTATAATACAGGATGTAACTCAGGATCAGTAATGTAATGTATGTACACAGTGACTGCACCAGCAGAACAGTGAGTGCAGCTCTGGAGTATAATACAGGATGCAACTCAGGATCAGTAATGTAATGTACACAGTGACTGCACCAGCAGAATATTGAGTGCAGCTCTGGAGTATAATACAAGATGTAACTCAGGATCAGTAATGTAATGTATATACACAGTGACTGCACCAGCAGAACAGTGAGTGCAGCTCTGGAGTATAATACAGGATGCAACTCAGGATCAGTAATGTAATGTACACAGTGACTGCACCAGCAGAATAGTGAGTGCAGCTCTGGAGTATAATACAGGATGTAACTCAGGATCAGTAATGTAATGTATGTACACAGTGACTGCACCAGCAGAATAGTGAGTGCAGCTCTGGGGTATAATACAGGATGTAACTCAGGATCAGTAATGTAATGTATGTACACAGTGACTGCACCAGCAGAATAGTGAGTGCAGCTCTGGAGTATAATACAGGAGGTAACTCAGGATCAGTAATGTAATGTATGTACACAGTGACTGCACCAGCAGAATAGTGAGTGCAGCTCTGGAGTATAATACAGGAGGTAACTCAGTATCAGTAATGTAATGTATGTACACAGTGACTGCACCAGCAGAATAGTGAGTGCAGCTCTGGAGTATAATACAGGATGTAACTCAGGATCAGTAATGTAATGTACAGTCATGGCCAAAAGTTTTGAGAATGACAGAAATATTATATTTTCACATGATCTGCTGCCCTCTGTTTTTTATGTGTGTTTTGACAGATGTTTTTATCACAGACAGAAATATAATAATTGTAAACATATGAGTAACAAAAGCTTATATTGACAGTTAGAATGAGTTAATGCAGCAAGTCAATATTTGCAGTGTTGACCCTTCTTCTTCAGGACCTCTGCAATTCTCCCTGGCATGCTCTCAATCAACTTCTGGACCAAATCCTGACTGATAGCAGTCCATTCTTGCAGAATCAATGCTTTCATTTTGTCAGAATTTTTAGGTTTTTGTTTGTCCACCCGTCTCTTGATGATTGACCACAAGTTCTCAATGGGACTAAGATCTGGGGAGTTTCCAGGCCATGGACCCAAAATCTCTATATTTTGTTCCTGAGCCATTTAGTTATCACCTTTGCTTTATGGCAAGGTGCTCCATCATGCTGGAAAAGGCATTGTTGATGGCCAAACTGCTCTTGGAGGGTTGGGAGAAGTTGCTCTTGGAGGACATTCTGGTACCATTCTTTATTCATAGCTGTGTTTTTAGGCAAGACTGTGAGAGAGCCGATTCCCTTGGCTGAGAAGCAACCCCACACATGAATGGTTTCAGGATGCTTAACAGTTGGCATGAGACAAGACTGGTGGTAGCGCTCACCTTGTCTTCTCCGAATGAGGCGTTTTCCTGATGTCCCAAACAATCGAAAAGGGGATTCATCAGAGAAAATAACTTTACCCCAGTCCTCAGCAGTCCACTGCCTGTACTTTTGCAGAATATCAGTCTGTCCATGATGTTTTTTCTGGAGAGAAGTGGCTTCTTTGCTGCCCTCCTTGAGCCCAGGCCTTGCTCCAAGAGTCTCCGCCTCACAGTGCGTGCAGATGCACTCACACCTGCCTGCTGCCATTCCTGAGCAAGCTCTGCTCTGCTAGTAGCCCGATCCCGCAGCTGAAACACTTTTAAGAGACGGTCCTGGCGCTTGCTGGTCTTTCTTGGGCGCCCTGGAGCCTTTTTGGCAACAATGGAACCTCTCTCCTTGAAGTTCTTGATGATGCGATAGATTGTTGACTGAGGTGCAATCTTTCTAGCTGCGATACTCTTCCCTGTTAGGCCATTTTTGTGCATTGCAATGATGACTGCACGTGTTTCTTTAGAGATAACCATGGTTAACAGAAGAGAAACAATGATGCCAAGCACCAGCCTCCTTTTAAAGTGTCCAGTGGTGTCATTCTTACTTAATCATGACAGATTGATCTCCAGCCATGTCCTCATCAACACCCACACCTGTGTTAATGGAGCAATCACTGAAAAGAGGTTAGCTGGTCCTTTTAAGGCAGGGCTGCAATGATGTTGAAATGTGTTTTGGGGGATAAAGTTCATTTTCTAGCCAAATATTGACTTTACAAGTAATTGCTGTTAAGCTGATCACTCTTTATAACATTCCGGAGTATATGCAAATTGCCATTAGAAAAAGTGAAGCAGTAGACTTTGTAAAAATTAATATTGGTGTCATTCTCAAAACTTTTGGCCATGACTGTATGTACACAGTGACTGCACCAGCAGAATAGTGAGTGCAGCTCTGGGGTATAATACAGGATGTAACTCAGGATCAGTAATGTAATGTATGTACACAGTGACTGCACCAGCAGAATAGTGAGTGCAGCTCTGGAGTATAATACAGGATGTAACTCAGGATCAGTAATGTCAAGTATGTACACAGTGACTGCACCAGCAGAATAGTGAGTGCAGCTCTGGGGTATAATATAGGATGTAACTCAGGATCAGTAATGTAATGTATGTACACAGTGACTGCACCAGCAGAATAGTGAGTGCAGCTCTGGGGTATAATACAGGATGTAACTCAGGATCAGTAATGTAATGTATGTACACAGTGACTGCACCAGCAGAATAGTGAGTGCAGCTCTGGGGTATAATACAGGAGGTAACTCAGGATCAGTAATGTATGTACACAGTGACTGCACCAGCAGAATAGTGAGTGCAGCTCTGGGTATAATACAGGATGTAATTCAGGATCAGTAATGTAATGTATGTACACAGTGACTGCACCAGCAGAATAGTGAGTGCAGCTCTGGGGTATAATACAGGATGTAACTCAGGATCAGTAATGTAATGTATGTAACAGTGACTGCACCAGCAGAATAATGAGTGCAGCTCTGGAGTATAATACAGGATGTAACTCAGGATCAGTAATGTAATGTATTACACAGTGACTGCACCAGCAGAACAGTGAGTGCAGCTCTGGGTATAATACAGGATGCAACTCAGGATCAGTAATGTAATGTATACACAGTGACTGCACCAGATGAATAGTGAGTGCAGCTCTGGAGTATAATACAAGATGTAACTCAGGATCAGTAATGTAATGTATGTACACAGTGACTGCACCAGCAGAATAGTGAGTGCAGCTCTGGGGTATAATAAGGATGTAACTCAGGATCAGTAATGTAATGTATATACACAGTGACTGCACCAGCAGAACAGTGAGTGCAGCTCTGGGGTATAATACAGGATGCAACTCAGGATCAGTAATGTAATGTACACAGTGACTGCACCAGCAGAATAGTGAGTGCAGCTCTGGGTATAATACAGGATGTAACTCAGAATCAGTAATGTAATGTATGTACACAGTGACTGCACCAGCAGAATAGTGAGTGCAGCTCTGGAGTATAAAACAGGATGTAACTCAGGATCAGTAATGTAATGTATGTACACAGTGACTGCACCAGCAGAATAATGAGTGCAGCTCTGGAGTATAATACAGGATGTAACTCAGGATCAGTAATGTAATGTATTACACAGTGACTGCACCAGCAGAACAGTGAGTGCAGCTCTGGAGTATAATACAGGATGCAACTCAGGATCATAGTAATGTAATGTACACAGTGACTGCACCAGATGAATAGTGAGTGCAGCTCTGGAGTATAATAAGATGTAACTCAGGATCAGTAATGTAATGTATGTACACAGTGACTGCACCAGCAGAAAGTGAGTGCAGCTCTGGGTATAATAAGGATGTAACTCAGGATCAGTAATGTAATGTATATACACAGTGACTGCACCAGCAGAAAGTGAGTGCAGCTCTGGAGTATAATACAGGATGCAACTCAGGATCAGTAATGTAATGTACACAGTGACTGCACCAGCAGAATAGTGAGTGCAGCTCTGGAGTATAATACAGG
>JARQOD010009881.1:0-29555 GCA_033576555.1 Oophaga sylvatica
TCAGGGTTCCGCCTCCCAACCCTTTACAGTTGCCGGGCCCTGAACCCGGTGGCACCCAAACTCCCTCCTCTCTGACCGTGTCATGAACTGCTCGTCAAGGTCTCAACAGGATCCATCCTGGGTCCCCTGCGGAATGTCAATTCCCCTGGACCTCTGACTCCACCAGCAACCACCGCTGGCCCATGACTCGCAATCCGGCGTTCCGCTCTCCCAATTCCGGGTTTCCGTTCCCGGACCTCGACTGTCACTCCTCCCTTTTGGAGGGACCCGCTCGGCCGGGGTTTAAATAACCAGTGCACCCTGCACTTTGAACCCCTTTCCCATCAGTTAACTCCGACCGGGCCAAAATTGCCTTCATCATGTCCCATCTCACCGGGGAGGCTCGGCCTGGCAAAATCCTCTTTGGGAAGAGAAACTCTCTGGTCCCGACCTGCCTGCTTTCTCTCGGCTTTCGGAAGGTATTCGACGAACCCAGACGGAAGACCTCCCCGCACTCTATGCTACGCCTCCGCAGGGAAGTTCAACCGTGGGTCAATAGCCTCGGTTCCGTACCCTTGCCTCGGAGCTGGCCTGGGATAACGACGCCTAAATCGTCTTTGGGAGGCTGCCGGGTATTAAAGATAACTTCCGGTCGGGACATTCCACCCTCTCGATGACCTAAAACTCTTGCCAATCGAATTACTACGTTCCAAGAGCCGCCAAAGAGGCCCCGTGAAGAAAGTTTCCTCATCTAGCCCACTTTCAAAAACCCGTAACTCCCTCCGTTTCTCCCCGGTACACACTTCTGACCTTGCAGGTCGACCAACCCAAGATGGCAAAGCCCGCAGGCTTACGCCGTCCGAGGGGAGTTGCTTCTACGTGGCATAAGGGCACCTATCCGACCTGCCGGAGAGGTCGGAAAACGCCTGTGTCTAGGTTGCTCGAGAGGCAACCTAACAAAAAATAAACCTCTCCATTCTGCTGCTGTCATCCAATTCTCCTCGGGAGAAGCGTTATTCGAACTAGCCCAACTTGACTTGGGCAGCCGGGAATTTGTTTCACAGGTTGGTAGAAAATACCGCATTCCTACCAAACCTCTGGTTGTACCATACTTTTCAAGCGTGGATGGGGGTCCTTACCACTCCCATCCAACTTATCACCGAATCCATAACCTGCCGGTGGATGCTGCATTCTGAGACATCTCTTTTCATGTTCGCCTGGACTCTCTCACGTTTCTTTACTAGGTCCCTTGGCTCCAAAACAGCACCCGTCTCGCTGGCAACTGAAAGATCCTTCCTGGGGACAAGACTGTCATAAAACGGTTTGTTTCCTGTTCATCCCGTCCGCCTTCTCCTACACCAACAATCTACTGGGCTCCCCGATTCCATATTGGTCATTCGCTGATGCTTTAATAAAAAGGAGCAGAGACATTACCCCCTCACAGACCTTATGATTCCCTACGACCTCTCCCCGGTACTACACCTCCCCCGGGGCGTATTTACCCATTGTCTGCGTGAGACCAGGTCGATGTCCGAATATAAGGGAAATTTGGCCCAAGGGGATTATCCGGAAATCTACCTCCCCAGCGGGAGCAGGCTTCTTCTTCGTAAAAAAAAAGACGGCTCTCTCCGTCCCTGTATAGACTACAGAGGCTTAAACCTGACACGGTGAAGAATAAGTACCCCCTTCCGCTCATTCCGAATTATTTGATCGTCGAGGGGCAGAACTTCACCAAACTGGATCTTCGTGGGGCAAAACCTGTCCGTATCCTCGGGGAGTGAATGGAAGACGCATTCAACCAAACGGGACGGCCCTACGTATTGGTGATGCCCTTTGGTCCTGAACGCTCCCGCAGTCTTTCAAGAGTTGGTCAAGACATCTTCCGGGACCTCTCTACTCCTGCGTATGGTGTACCCGGACGACATCTTGGTCTTCTCTCCGGATCTCCAGTTCACCGGAGGGACGTCGCAGGTTCTGCTCAGGGTCAGGCAGAACCCTTGTCATGTATAGTGTACAGTTCCCCTTTGGTCTTGTGCTTGGGTGGAGGAAAACCAGGAGACATAGGTTGAAATGAAATGACTTGTATTACTTCATACAAGACTGAAAATTCACACGTTTGCAGGAACACGACAGGGACACAGCAGGCCAGAGTAACTTCAAGCCTACAATAAATCTCCAAAGCAGGTTCAGGATCTTTCTCTTACTAATTCCTCTGCAAACATGGATTCACCAAACAGCAGGTTTCCAGGCCAAAAGTGTTCCAATTTCCTCAGTAGGGAATACTGGGTACAATCCAGGCTCCAGGAGTCAGGTCACAGACTACTGAGGCTTGATTCAGGAGCACTGATTGTCAGGAGGTGCTTAGAAGCAAAGGGAAGAAAGGGCGGGAACAGAAAACGGAAACTCCATAATAAAGAGGGCAAGAGTGCGAAAGACAGAAAGCAAAATGGCCCGGAAAACTGAGTTTCAAGGAACAGTCCAACAGAGACAAAGACCTTACCACCTCTTCGCAAATAGAGAAGTGCCTCTTTGAGAGACTTCGCTTTCCGTTTTTGGGCTACTCTTTCTCAGACAGGTCTACGAATGGATCCGGAGGAACTATCTGCCAACGAGAAATGGCCCCGACCGGAGGATTGAAGGCATCAGCGGTTCGGGGCTTCGCCAATTATTACCGCCCTTATACCGCACTTCTCTTCCCGACTGCTCCAATCCCGCGCTCAAACCCCGCAAGGACGCAACCCCAAACAGTGACACCCGAAGCAGAGGAGGCCTTTCTTTCCTTAAAACAAGCCTTCTCTTCCGCTCCGGTGCTGCATCGCCCGGAGGCAACAACATTCTTCTTGGAGTTTGACGCTTCCCCCCTCCCTGGAGCCGGAGCGGTACTTACCAAAAACTTCTTCCGGGAGGGATGGTAACTTGCGGCTTTTCTTAAACTCTTTCTCTCTTCCGAGCGCAATTTTCCATAGGAGCCGAACTATTGGCCATCAAGCTGCATTGGAAGAGTGGCGTTACTATCAGGGGGCTCTTCACCGGTAATCATTTACACTGATCACAAAAACTTGGCTTTCCTCCAGCATCTCAAGACTTAACCTTGGCAACCGGGGTCCTTGTTTTTGCCCTTTGATTTTCTTCTACATTTTCGCCCGCAACAAGAACATCAAGGCGGAGCCTTGTCTCGATCCTTCCTGGTGTCGGATCTCGAGGAGGAACCTAAATATCACGATCCCCGCCAAGTATCAGGTGGCTCCCGTGAGTCTAAATCTTCTCCCTCCTGGTAAGACGTTTTTTACGGTACCGATCGAGAGAGGATCCTACCTGGGGTCATTCGTCTAAACTAGCTGGCCACGCCGGTCAAGAAAGACCCCCAGCTTATTACCCGGCATTACTGGTGGCCACCCTCACAAGGAGAAAAGACTTGTTTTGCCTGGCCTCCTGTCCCGCAACAAAGTTCCGAGACACCGCCTGCCGGCCGCCCCTTGTTCCGTACCCGCCCCCCTGGCAGCATATAGCCAGGACTTCAAACTGACCTCCCCCCTGCCGGTTGACGGGTATTTGGGTGGTCGTTGACCTTTTTCCAAGATGGCTCATTTTTCCCCCGCCATTCTTCCGTCAGCACCGAATGGCTAAAGACTTTTCCGCCACATCTTCCGTCTTCGGCCTGCCTCGTCACATTGTGTCGACGTGGGGTACAGTTCCCTCACGTTTCTGGAAAGCCATTTGAATTTGCTGAGTCTCCCTGGATTTCCTCCTCCGCTTACCACCCCAGTCCAATGGTCAAGTGGAGCGATCAATCAATTCCCCCAATACCTCCGGCACTTCTTTAAATGCCCACCATTCTGACTGGGTGGATCCGCAGGGGCCGAATTTTTTTTCAACAATCACAGAGGAGTTTTCCCTCAAACCCCCTTTTTTTTGTAGTCTTGGGTCAGCATCCCATCCCTTTTCCCCTCCACCTCTTGGACAACCCAGCTGCGGAATCTCTTGTTAACGAATTTTCCCACCATATGGGAGAGTCCCCCGGTCCCACTATTCGGGTACCCGACGCAGAAAAATGCTGACAAAAATGTCTGGACCCCCTCAATTCCCCGCCTGGGGATAAGGTCTGGCTCCGTCCAAGTATGCCCGGGGCTCAAGTTTCCCTTCCAAAAAAAATAGGTCCTGGGGTTCATCGGCCCCCTGGAGGTCATCACAGATAAACCCCCGGTGCCTATAAATTGAAACTCCGAAAATTTGCGGATTCCTAACCCTTCCATTATCCCCCTAAAACCTTTGGTACTTAACTTTTTTGTCAAGCCTACAGGTAGCCCCTGCTCCAGTTTCTGCTAAAAACAAATTTTGAGGTGGGAAACATTCGGGCCACAAAAAGGGGAAGGAAAAACCCATTTTCGGGTGGATTGGAAGGGTTTTGGCCTGAGGAGAGAAGTGGGACCCGGGGGAACACCCAAAAGCCCCTCTAAACCTTAGCTAAATTTCTCTCGGGCCCAAAAAAAGGGGGGGGCCAAAAAGGGGGAGGGTACGTGCTCGGCGTCCGCCCTCTGTAGGCAGGGCCCTGCCCCCTCACCCCTCTGCTCCGGTGTCTTCCTCTTCCCCCTCTGGTTGGCACCCGCTTTTTTTTTTTTTTTTTTTTCCCGGGATTTTTTTTTTTTTTTTTCCCTCTTATAGGGGCCGGCGCGCCCTCCAAAGAGTCCCCCCCCAATGGCCGGGGACTTCACCATATATAAGGCACCTCCCCAAAATGGAGTGCCGAGCAATGTTGCTGCACTTTCACTACTCTGCTTCGCCCCTTTGACTGTTCCAGATACCCGCCAGATTTTGCCAGCCTGCAGTCTGTTACCTTCTGCTTACCCTCCTGGAGGCTCCGCCCTCCGACAGTTTCCACCACACCTGTCGTCGTCTAGGACCAGCCCGCCCTTCACCTGAGGCGCTCACCTTTTCCTGTTGCTAGCCTTGGGGGCTCCCCGTCCCACAGTCTGTCCACCATCACCTGTCCCGTCTGTCTATGGGCCAGCAGCCCCTTATCTGGGGACGCTCATCTGCTACCACCTGCTAGTCTCCGGGGGGCCAGCCATCACAGGGCCCTGACTTCCTCCCCGTTTGTCCAGAGACTGCCCCCGGGCACTTTCCGTGACTTCCTGTGTTTGTCCCCGAGACTGCCCCGGTCACTTGCCGTGACCCGCCGTTGTCCAAACGCCCCGGCCTTGCCGGACTTCCTGCCTTTTTTTTCCAAAAAAGACGCCCGGCACTTGACGACTTCCTGCCTGTTTGCCCGAACGCCCCGGTCACTTGTCGGACTTCCTGCCCTCTTCCCCGGGGCCCCCCCCTGCCTTACAAGGACCGCCCCCTTGTATAAAAACTCAGAGGGTTCCCCCCCTCCCCGACCCTTACATTGTCTTTCTTTTTCTTCTTATTGGAACCATATAATAATTCTTTCTATTGGGCTCAAAAATTTTGGTTCAGTTCCCAAAGCTGCACAAAGGGGGAAACTCGGCCCTACCTGCTGCGGTCCCCCATCCATATCGGGGCCCCCTGGAGCTACTCACAAAAACGTTAGCCCCGCGCTTGCCCCCGGGCTAATACTGTCAGAGACTTGCTGTTGCCTATCCTGGGTCTTTGGTTTTAAAAACCCGTGCTGGAGTGGCAGAATGGGACTAGGTTGTGAAGTGTTAGAAAAGAATTTTGACAGAAGCCCCTGGGGTTACAAACAGTACTGAACCATTCAATGAAAATTGTAAGATTGGGAATCGGAGTTACAGATTCTTTTATAAGGGAGATTCCCCCCATCAGGTTGCCGGGGATCAATTTTTTCTTGTCTCAACTTGGTTCCTGGTTCACTTTGGAAGCTTGCTGGTCTTGCCTGCACTTCGCTAAAAAGATAAAAATTTTTGTTTTATTTTTGTCTTTCTTTTTGCATTTTTTCCCGCACTTCTGTGGAGGGCAGCCTGGTCCCCCCCGGGGGGTTGTGCTCCTCTAAGTTTATCTGAGCCACTTTTATTTGTTCATTTGCCTTTTCCATTTTTTTTCAGTGGCTGCGGCTTAGTTTTTGGTTACACCAGAGAACAATTTAGGTGGTAGAGATCGTGTGATCTCAGGTGTTTTTGCAAATACAAGAGTTGGTATTTTTTAGGGTTTTTTGGATTGCAGAAGTGTCCTTCCTATCCTTTTCTTTCTAGGAAGATTGGGCCCCAAAGTTTGCTCATACTATTTTCTGTCTGTGTCTGTTTTCCTCTTGTCTAACCGCCATTACATTTTTTTGGGGGCTTCCTATGTTCTTTGGGATCTGCTCCGGGGCAGATAGCTTTCCTCTTTCTATCTTTAGGTGTAGTTAACCTCTCAGGCTGTGACGAGGTTGTCCTAAGGACCAACGTAGGTATGCTCCACGGCTGCCTTTAGTTGTGGTGGTTTAGTCAGGGTACTGCAATCCCAGTAATTCCAACTCTCTGGTGTATTGCCGTTTTTGCCTGCTCTCCTCAGCTAATAAAATCATAACAGACTAGGTCCTGTTTTTTCTTCTGATCATGCCCAGGCAAGGATCTCCCCTGGAGATCAGGGGTCACATGCTCAGAAACAGCTATGACTCCTATTGGTCTTCCAGGAAGGTCCTGTAGCGTTTGTGACTGAAGCAGCTTTCTATTGCTCCTTTCTGGAAGGTCTTCTACTCATGGCTGCTATAAAAGGTTGTCCTGACTGCCGGCTGTGCGCTAGTATCAAAACCTTTATGTTCTTTGCGCCAGTATGGTCAAGCGTGTGTGTTTGTGGTTAGGGCGGCTGAAATATGCCATACAATACCGACCTAATAGGTGAAAGCTGTAATGCTAGCTGGTCAGGGACGGTGTCTTAGATGCTTTAGAAAACTGGCATAACCGGTGAGGATTGGTTGCCGTATTCAGGGCCTGGTAACAGACGCCATAGATAGCGCATGCCACTTTCCTATGTTCGCTTAGCAGTCAACTGTGTACCTGACACAGTAGGGTTTCTCAAGCGGCTCTGTGACGCAACAGGGTTCGCTTTAAAACGCTAGTCAGCGCCCTAGCATTTTACTTTGCGGCTCACTGAAGCTAAGTGAGTTCGTACTTATCGCCATATGCGCTGTGGCATTCTCGCTAGCGGCTCTGTGGATAAACAGAGTTTGCCCTAACTGCCACTCGCGTACGGAGTTTATTTTAGCGACTCTGCGGGATAACAGATTTTGCTACTTTCGCCATCTTACTAGCAGCAGCTCTGCCTGCCGGTGGAACCCCGGGCTGCGAAGCACCTCTCTACATTATTTATTAGGTGCGTTCCGCAGACCCAAACACAAAAGCTCTCCTATATCCCTTTCTGATTATCCTGTTACTGTATCCTTGTTGTTGAAGCAAGATCCATTGACTGTTTGAAAGGATTGTTATTAGAGCAGATGCGTTTTGCTCTTAGGAATTGCCCTAAGGGATACCTCGAATCATAGATTTAGGTGTGAAGAGTCGCTCGCAAAAAAGAATTAGTAGCCATTGGTTTGTGGAATATATCCGTGTGAAAACTCCTTGGTCAGACGCAGTAATCTTTACATCCAAAAAAATCCAAACTTTGACCAGATTTGTATGTAAGTTTGATGTTAAGATTGTTCGAATTTAGTTTTACATTAATCTCTCCAAATTACATTCTGAACCTTCCCAAATGAAAAAAATATTGTCTAATAACGAATCCAGTTGTGAAACTTTTTCCATCTCAGGGATAGACTCATCTAAAAAGATTCCTCTTTCCCAGGCACCTAAAAATAAATAGCTTATGAGGGCGCACAAGACGCCCCCATCGCGTGTCCTGTAACTGTAAAAAATATTTTATTGAAAGGGAAAACATTATGGTTGAGTACAAATTCCAATAAGGTCAGTATGAGATCAATCATAGGTTTCTCATATTGCTTGTTTTTAGAAGCCAAGCTGTGCCCTTAATCCATCTTCATGTTTTATTTGACATGTATAGAGCTTCGACATCTGCTGAGACCATAATCATGTTCTGGTCCAGATATATTGATCAATTTTTTGTAACACTGAGGTAGTATCCTTAACAAAAGATGGAAGTGTTGCAATGATTGGCTTTTAAAAAGTAGTCCACAATAGTTTATATGGTTTTCACATAATCCCCTATTCCCAGAAATTATAGGACGTCCTGGGGGGTTGATGGGATGTTTATGCAATTTGGGAATCAAATAGAAGGTAGGCAATCTGGATGAATCTTTGAGACACTTTCCAATAAACATTTATTTATTATTCCATCTATCGTTTCAAGAATAGCAGTCAAACTTCATCTGGAAAGAAGGCAAGGATTATATGTTAGTTTTCGATAACACTTACCATCATCCAAAAGTTTGTTCGCTTGTTCTTCATACATAGTTGACGGCCAAATCACCAAGTTCACTCCTTTGTCCGCCGATTTAAACTGGACGCCATTCCATTGTTCTTAATTCTTGTAATGTCTCTTTCTCTTTTTTATTAAGATTAGATGAGTAATTTCTTTTGTGGGCCAATGTTTCAATATCAGAAGAAATAATTTTTGTAAAAATGTCCACAGCTGGGCATATTCCTAGAGAGGGAAATGTGTAAGATTTTGAATATAATGTCTTGGTATGCAACTAACCTCATTGTACTCATTTTCCTCTGTAAGGATTCCAAAATTTTAAAGCCTCTTTTTCTTTATCAGTAGTAAAGGCATCATCATCGGTCTCTGCTTGAAATGCAGTTTTAAGAAAGCAATTTTCTAGCAAAAAGGTGAGTATCTTTTATCGACGTGAATGATCTATATGAGATATAGGGAAAAGGTTATACCTCTTTCTAAAACATCAAGTTGTATTTGTGTTAAAGTGTGAGTGGAAAGATCACTACCTTAAACTGGTCACGCCTTTTTTGAATCAAGGGTTTTTAAAAATGTCTGGAATTCTCCTTTTAACCATTTCTCAGGAGAAAATCCTTTGTGTATCACCGTCACTCGCTGTAATGCTGCTTTCAGATTCAGATATCCTCGATGTTTCTGAATTTCATGATGTTTAGTAGATTGAACTACATCCTTTTTTATTTGCCAGCGAAATACTTGTTATTGTCATAATCTGAAAGATCTCTCAAAAATTTCTTCCGTTTGCCATCACTGGTTTGTTCTTCCCACTTGTCCATATCTTTTTCCAGATCTTTCAACCAGCCTTCTAATTTTGTCAGTGTTATATCTTTATTAAAGATTTTAACAATATGTCTAATTCACTATCAATTATCTTTTAAGGACATGGTATTTTTCTCAATTAAAATTTGTTAATAAACTCCATTGGCAAGTAGAGGTTGCAACACCCACTTATCTGTTCAAGGTAAAGTGCCATAGTTTAAAATTTTTGACAAAAAATTTATTTTCTAATCATACTGAGCCTGTGGCATCTGTGTGTTACTCCTGAAATTATACGGATATTTAAAATTACCCCAACACTGTATACAACTGTACGCTTGTGATACAGTACCCTTTTTTCTGCTTTTTATATTCTGGTGTAATCCTACTGAGCCTGTTAGAGTCTGTGTCTGACTCTGGAAATATATACGGAGATTTACAATTATCCTTAACTATATACAGCTGTACGCTTCTGATACATTACCCTTTTTCTGCTTTTTATTGTCATGGTCTACTCGAGTTTCTGGGATTAGTGGTTTTTAGGTTAACCGGGATGGCCTCACTCTGGGATTTCTGGGAGGCTTTTTATAGCCCATTGTGGGGCCATCCTCTGTCGCTTATATCTGACCCTTGGCCGAGTGTGTGACCCTGTTGTGCTTGTGCCAGTGCTTGTGCCTGTGCTACGTTCTGTTTGTCTGGTTCTGATTTGGCTGTGTCCCTGTTTTGAGTTTGCCTGTCCTTTTTACTCTGCTGCCCTCTACGTGTATGACCCTTGGCTACGTTCTGACTTCGCTCTGCCTGCTCCTCTCGTACTTCGTCACTCTCTACGTGTAGACCCTTGGCTACGTTTGACTCCGCTCTGCCTGCTCCTCTTGTACTTCGTCGCCCTTATGTGTATGACCCCTTGGCTACGTTCTGTTACCCGTTCGGTATATGCCCCTTGGTAACTGTGTCCCGTAGTTACCCTTCTAGGAGTTTTCCTTCACCTTATAGCTCTCTGGAGCTTAGGCCACGCCCACTTAGCAGTCACGTGCCTGGCAGATCCTTTGGTCTGAAGCATTCTCTATCTGCTACTGCTGACTCTGAGAGAACGTGTGGCCGGCTCCGCCCAATAGCAGTCACATGTGGAAGGTCCTGTTACTGAGAAACACACGCCTCTCTGCTGCGGCTCTGCTACAGGTATCTTTGGGCTAGTTTGTTCACTCAGGACACACGCATGGCTCAGTGAGCAAGTGCAGTGCGGTCTCCCTGACATTTATATTCTGGTGTAATCCATACTGAGACTGTGAGAGTCTGTGTCTGACTCTGGAAATATATATGGAGATTTACAATTATCATAGACTGTATACAGCTGTACGCTTCTGAATGCATTATCCTTTTCCTGCTTTTTAATATTCTGGTCTAAATCCATGCTGAGCCTGAGAGCGTCTGTGTGTGATTCTGAAATATATATATGGAGATTGAAATTTTCCCCAATATATATACACCGGCATCTTCTGATACAGTACCCTTTTTGCTTTTTATATTCTGGTGTAATCCCATACTGAGCCTGTGAGAGTCTTTGTCTGACTCTGGAAATATATACGGAGATTTAAAATTACACCAACACTGTATACAGCTGTACGCTTCTGATACATTTACCCATTTTCTGCTTTTTAAATTCAGGTGTATCCATACTGAGCCTGTGAGCGTCTGTGTGTTGCTCTCGAAATATAGACAGAGAGTTAGAATTTTCCCCCCTTTACTGTTTACAGCTGTTCGCTTCTGATACAGTACCATATAACTGCTGGTATTTTGGGTACATTTTCCCAAACATGAGTAAGTATGGTGGAAGAGGCCGCGGACATGGCCGTGGGGGGCCACTGCACTGATGGTGATAGTGGTGCCAAAAGCCCAATAGCACCTAATTGCAGGAGGTGTTGAGCCTGCGTCATCGTAGGCTCCAGAGGCCTGGAAGGCTCCTTTTCTGGAGAGTAGGTAAACGCTTTTAAGCCGGGAGCATCAGGAACAGTTTTGTCTTAACATTGCCAAAGCACCTCCAGCTCTCTCGCCTCCTCTTCCAAAGTTTCAAAAAAATGCAAGCACTGAGTCATCAGTGCAGGCTCCTGGTCAGGAACAACACCTTTTCTTGTATCCTTCACCCCACCAAAGTGAAGGATGCGGCAGACCACACTAGATTACTCCATGGAGCTCTTTTCACAATACCATGCCTGGGTTGTCAAATCCTGAATTCCCGTGTCCAATATGAATCTTACATGGATTGCACTGATGCACAGCCACTGCTGATGAATTCTGCTGGTACATTCACCCAGAGCTAGAGTTGAGCGATACTTTCCGATATCCAAAAGTATCGGAATCGGAATGGTATCGCCGATACCCAAAAATATCGGCGATACCGATACCGAACCGAAATCCAATGTAAGTCTTGGAACAAAATATCGGAATTAAAAAAAAACCATTCTTGCTTGTTGTTAATTGACATGAAGGAAAACAACAAAGAGTAATGTAGAATGTATTGGGAAGGTTGAGGAGACATTAAAGGCATAGATGTTTTAAACCCAATCAAATGGAAAGCATAAATTTTTTTTTAAAGAGTTCGGATTGACGAAGAAATTACAATGTTGTTAACGTTTTTTTCTATTTTGCAAATATGTATATTTCACAACTTCCACTTTCAACCTTTTTAACTTTTGACACACTTTCCTTCATAATCTTCAGCCGCATCATCTTTTTCATCAAATTTTCTTCATCTTCACCTTCTTTATCTTCTCTTAAACTTCTGTTTCATCTTTTTGTTAACATTACTCATATTCTTCTTATTAAACTATTATTCTTATTCATATTGTCTTCATCTTCTTCATCATATTCTTATTTGTGACAGAGAATCCTGTACTTGTAATCTGTCAAAGTATGAATTTTTTTCCTTCCGTTCTTGCTGTCACAAAAATTTAAATTACAACAGTATTTGTCCGTGTTTCAGTTTAGCCTGCAGCAGCAGGCATTTTCCAGGGGCACACGAGGAGGAACGGACTCACCCCCATACACTGCTTAGTCTTCTTCTGCTTATAAATTTAGAGCAATATTTTGCTCTTCATTTTGGTCTTATACTTCATGTTTCTTCTGCTTTTTGGATCTTTGCTTATTGTTCTTAAGTCTCTTGTTCTGTATCTTGTAGTTTGTCTTAACCTTCTTAGTCCTGTTTTGGTAATCTTTTATTTCTTCTTTGTGATGGTGTTTAGGTGGTTGGCTGATGCTTGTCGTCCTTGTGGTCGTCATCTTCTTCGGGTGGTCATCAGGGTCGTCGTCTTAATTGTTGGAGATCCAGAGTGATTACCCAAAAAAGCATTGAAAAAATCTTCAATTTGTAAATGTAGCAGAAGGTACAAGAGTCAATGCAAGTAATGAGACCAGCTGACTGTGCTGGAACCGGAGGGGCAGCAGAAGGAAAAGAGCCCAATGGCACAACCGAGGACCACTGACGTTACTGGGACACGGTTACTAAGCAGGAGGTACCTGTGCTCTAAAGCACTACCAGACCAGCAGACGTTGCTGGAACTCGGATACCGAGATGGAGGCACCTAGGCCAAAGGCACTTCGGAGAACCACATGACGGTACTGAAACCCGGACGGGGTAGAGAAGTTACAAGAGCCAATGCAAGTAACGAGGACCAGCTGACTGTGCGGAACCCGGAGGGCAGCAGAAGGAAAAGAGCCAATGGCACAACCGAGGACCAGCTGATGTTACTGGGACACGGTTACTAAGCAGGGAGGTACCTGTGTCAAAGCACTACCAAGGACCGCAGACGTTGCTGGAACTCGGATTCCGAGATGGAGGCACCTAGGCCAAAAGGCACTTCGGAGAACCACTGACGGTACTGGAACCCGGACGGGTAGCAGAAGGTACCCATGGAAATTTAAGTTGACAGGCCGCGAGCCGGCCCCAGTTACCGAATCGCACAGTACTACAGTGGGTGATTGTCCTATTGTCAAACGGAAACAGACTTTATTTGCATATCCCGCAGCACACATAGGAAGCACCTAAACTCCAAGCACCATAGAGTCGGCTAACCCACCGCAACACGACAGGACAATTATTGGAGGCTAAGTGACGTTTACACTGACAGGAAACAGATGGCGTGCTGAAACCAGGTCTGGGCAGGAGTGAGTACCCGTGGCCAATGACACTTCCGAGCAACAACTGGCGGTGTTGAAGCCCAGGGATGAGAAGACAACAGGGTGGAGGCAGCTATGACTTTTTGCCGTCACACAGCAGGGAACAGCTGACATTACTGAACCCAGTAACACAGGAGCAAGTGTTCACTGTGCTAACAGCACTTCCGAGCAACAACTGGCGGTGTTGTAGCCCAGGGATGAGAAGATAACATGGTGGGGCAGCAGGACTTTTGCCGTTCACACAGCAGGGAACAGCTGACATTACTGAACCCCAGTAACACAGGAGCAAGTGTTCACAGTGCTAACAGCACTTCCGAGAACAACTGGCGGTGTTGTAGCCCCCGGAATGAGAAGAGAACATGGTGGAGGCAGCAGGACTTTTTGCCGTTCAACAGCAGGGAACAGCTGACATTACTGAACCCCAGTAACACAGGAGCAAGTGTTCACTGTGCTAACAGCATTCCGAGCAACACTGGCGGTGTTGTAGCCCAGGAATGAGAAGAGAACATGGTGGAGGCAGCAGGACTTTTTGCCGTTCACACAGCAGGGAAACAGCTGACATTACTGAACCCCAGTAACACAGGAGCAAGTGTTCACTGTGATAACAGCACTTCCGAGCAACAAGTGGCGGTGTTGTAGCCCAGGAATGAGAAGAGAACATGGTGGAGGCAGCAGGACTTTTTGCTGTTCACACAGCAGGAGAACAGCTGACATTACTGAACCCCAGTAACACAGGAGCAAGTGTTGACTGTGCTAACAGCACTTCCGAGCAACAACTGGCGGTGTTGTAGCCCAGGGATGAGAAGAAGAACATAGTGGAGGCAGCAGGACTTTTTGCCGTTCACACAGCAGGGGAACAGCTGACATTACTGAACCCAGTAACACAGGAGCAAGTGTTCACTGTGCTAACAGCACTTCCGAGCAACAACTGGCGGTGTTGTAGCCCAGGAATGAGAAGAGAACATGGTGGAGGCAGCAGGACTTTTTGCCGTTCACACAGCAGGGAACAGCTGACATTACTGAACCCCAGTAACACAGGAGCAAGTGTTCACTGTGCTAACAGCACTTCCGAGCAACAACTGGCGGTGTTGTAGCCCAGGGATGAGAAGAGAACATGGTGGAGGCAGCAGGACTTTTTGCCGTTCACACAGCAGGGGAACAGCTGACATTACTGAACCCCAGTAACACAGGAGCAAGTGTTCACTGTGCTAACAGCACTTCCGAGCAACAATGGCGGTGTTGTAGCCCAGGGATGAGAAGAGAACATGGTGGAGGCAGCAGGACTTTTTGCCGTTCACACAGCAGGGAACAGTGACATTACTGAACCCCAGTAACACAGGAGCAAGTGTTTCACTGTGGCTAACAGCACTTCCGAGCAACAACTGGGCGGTGTTGAGCCCAGGATGAGAAGAAACATGTGGAGGCAAACAGACTTTTTGACGTTCACACGCAGGGAAACAGCTGACATACTGAACCCCAGTAACACAGGGGCAAGTGTTCACTGTGATAACCACTTTCCAGCAAAACTGGGGTGTTTTTAGCCAGGAATGAGAAAGAACATGTGGAGGCAGCAGACTTTTTGCCGTTCCACAAAAGCAAGGGAACAGCTACATTTTTGAACCCCAGTAAACAGGAGCAAGTGTTCAATGTGCTAGCAGCACTTCGAGCAAACTGGCGGTGTTGTAGCCCAGGATGAGAAGAGAACATGGTGGAGGCAGCCCGACTTTTTGCGTTCACACAGCAGGGAACAGCTGACATTACTGAACCCCAGTACACAGGAGCAAGTTTCACTGTGCTAACAGCACTTTCGAGCAACAACTGCGGGGTTGTAGCCAAGGAATGAGAAGAAACATGGTGAGGCAGCAGGACTTTTTGCCGTTCACAACAGCAAAGGGGGAAAACTGACTTCGAACCCAGTAACACGGGCAAGTGTTGACTGTGCTAACGCACTTCCCAGCAAAAATGCGTGTTATAGCCCCGGGATAGAAAAGAACATGGTGGGGGCAGCAGGACTTTTTTTCCGTTCACACAGCAGGGGAACAGTGCAACTGAAACCCCCGTAAACAGGGGCAAATGTTCCTGCGTAACGCACTTCCACAACAACTGGGGGTGTTGGAGCCCAGGTCAAGGAGGGTTTAAAACTTATCAAGTATTTCCTTGTTACGTTCAATTAAAAATGTCTAACTCCAAACAAGAGAAATATAACCTTTAGTACCCTAAAATGATGATTTTACTTAAAAAAATATATGTAAATTAAAAATTTACAAACATAAACGCATACATTAACATGTTGAAAAGCAATGCAAACCACAATTAAAATAGGTTAAATAATCTGCTATACGGTTTAAAATAAAAGCATACAAGTACATATCAGAATCCATTAATGATGGCTAAGTAACAGTATGTACACCATTTTTATTGTGTAGACAATGAATGGCTGATTTAACCCCTTAACGACCAAGCCATTTTGTAGGTTAAAGACCAGGCCAATTTTTACATTTCTGACCACTGTCTCTTTATGAGGTTATAACTCTGGAACGCTTCAACTGATCTTGGTGATTCTGAGACTGTTTTCTCGAGACATATTGTACTTCATGATAGTGGTAAAATTTCTTCAATATAACTTGCGTTTATTTATGAAAAAAACGGAAATATGGCAAAAATTTTGAATATTTTGCAATTTTCAAACTTTTAATTTTTATGCCATTAAATCAGAGAGATATGTCACAAAAATTAGTTAATAAATAACATTTCCCACATGTCTACTTTACATCAGCACAATTTTGGAACCAAAATTTTTTTTTGTTCGGAAGTTATAAGTGTTAAAAGTTGACCAGCAATTTCTAATTTTTCCAACAAAATTTACAAAATCATTTTTTTTAGGGGCCACCTCACATTTGAAGTGAATTTGAGGGGTCAATATGACAGAAAATACCCAAAAGTGACACCATTCTAAAAACTGCACCCCTCAACGTGTTCAAAGCCACATTCAAGAAGTTTATTAACCCTTTAGGTACTTCACAAGAATTGAAGCAATGTGGAAGGAAAAAATTAACATTTAACTTTTTTTCCCAAAATTTTTCTTTCGACACAATTTTTTAAAATTTTGTCAAGGGTATCACTAGAAAATGAACCACAATATTTGTTGTACAATTTCTCCTGAGTACATCGATACCCCATGTGTGGGGGTAAACCACTATTTGGGCGCATGGCAGAGCTCGGAAGGGAAGCAGCGCCATTGACTTTTTTGGCTGGAATTGATATTGGACGCCATGTCGCATTTGGAGAGTCCCTGTGTGCCTAAACAGTGGAAACCCCCCACAAGTCTCCCCATTTTTGAAACTAGACCCCCAAGTAACTTATCTAAATGTGTTGTGAGAGCTTTTAACCCCAAGGGCTTCACAGAAGGTTATAACGTAGAGCCGTAAAATTAAAAAATCATGTTTTTTCCACAAAAATGATCTTTTCATCCCAATTTTTATTTTCCAAAGGATAAAAGGACCCCAAAAGTTATTGTGCAATTAGTCCTGAGTACGCTGATACCCCATATGTGGGGGTAAACCACTATTTGGGTGCATGGCAGAGCTCGGAAGGGAAGCAGCGCCATTTGACTTTTTTGGCTGTAATTGAGATTGGACGCCATGTCGCATTTGGAGAGTCCCTGTGTGCCTAAACAGTGGAAACCCCCCACAAGTGACCCCATTTTGGAAACTAGACCCCCCAAGGAACTTATCTAGATGTGTGGTGAAAGCTTTGAACCCCAAGGGCTTCACAGAAGGTTATAACGTAGAGCAGTAAAATTAAAAAATCATATCTTTTCCAAAAAATGATCTTTCCACCCCCAATTGTTATTTTCCAAAGGGTAACAGGACCCCAAAAGTTATTGTGCAATTTGTCCTGAGTATGCTGATACCCCATATGTGGGGGTAAACCACTATTTTGACGCATGGCAGAGCTGGAAAGGGAAGGAGCGTTTTTTCAAATGCAGATTTTGATGGAATGGTCTGCGGGTGTCATGTCACGTTTGGAGAGCCCTGATGTGCCTAAACAGTAGAAACCCCCCACAAGTGACTCCATTTTGGAAACTAGACCCCCCAAGGAACTTATCTAGATGTGTGGTGAGCACTTTGAACCCCCAAGTGCTTCACAGAAGTTTATAACGTAGAGCCGTGAAAATAAAAATATCATATTTTTTTCCACAAAAATAATCTTTTTGCCCCAAATTTTATTTTTCTAAGGGTAACAGAGAAATAGGACCCCAAAAGCTATTGTGCAATTTGTCCTGAGTACGCTGATATCCCATATGTGGGGGGGAACCACTATTTTGATGCATGGCAGAGCTCGGAAGGGAAGGAGCACCGTTTTTAAATGCAGACTTTGATGGAATGGTCTGCGGGTGTCATGTCGCGCTTGGAGAGCCCCTGATGTGCCTAAACAGTAGAAACCCCCACAAATGACCCCATTTTGCAAACTAGACCCCCCAAGGAACTTATCTAGATGTGTGGTCAGCACTTTGAACCCCCAAGGGCTTCACAGAAGTTTATAATGTAGAGCCGTGAAAATAAAAAAATCATATTTTTTTCCACAAAAATTACCTTTTTGCCCCAAATTTTTATTTTTCTAAGGGTAACAGGAGAAATAGGACCCCAAAAGCTATTGTGCAATTTGTCCTGAGTACGCTGATATCCCATATGTGGGGGGGAACCACTATTTTGACGCATGGCACAGCTCGGAAGGGAAGGAGCACCGTTTTTAAATGCAGACTTTGATGGAATGGTCTGCGGGTGTCATGTCGCGCTTGGAGAGCCCCTGATGTGCCTAAACAGTAGAAACCCCCCACAAATGACCCCATTTTGCAAACTAGACCCCCAAGGAACTTATCTAGATGTGTGGTCAGCACTTTGAATCCCCAAAGGCTTCACAGAAGTTTATAATGTAGAGCCGTGAAAATAAAAAAATCATATTTTTTTCCACAAAAATGACCTTTTTGCCCCAAATTTTTATTTTTATAAGGGTAACAGGAGAAATAGGACCCCAAAAGCTATTGTGCATTTTGTCCTGAGTACGCTGATACCCCATATGTGGGGGGGAACCACTGTGATCGCCTTACTGCGATCTTTGGGAGGCACAATGAACAAATCCACAAAAGGTGAAGAATTGGTTTTCTTTTTTACGCCGTTCCTCGTGCGGTATTAGTGATTAGGCGACTTTATTCCTCGGATCGGTGCGATTACAGCGATACCAGATTTACACCCTTTTTTCATGTTTAGCTTCTGTCACACACTAAAAGATGCTTTTTCTTGGAATAATTTTTTGTAAGAAATTTTTGCATCGCCGTATTTTGAGAGCTATAATTTTTCCATATTTCGGCCGACAGAGTTATCTGTGGGCTTATTTTTTGCGGGACGAGCTGACGTTTTTATTGGTACCATATTCAGGCACATAACGTTTTTTGATCGTTTCCTATTCCGATTTTTGTGGAATCAGAATGAACAAAAACCAGCAATTCAGGAATTGTTTTTTTTTTTTTTTTTCCTCCGTTCCGTGTGTGGTAAAATTGATAGAGCAGCTTTATTCTTTGGGTCACTACGGTTATGGCGATTCCTCATTTATATATATTTTTTTATGTTTTGGCGTTTTTTACACAATAAAAAATTTTATAGAAAAAATAATTATTTTTGCATCAGTTTATTCCGCGAGCTATAACTTTTTTATTTTTTTGCTGATGATGTTTTATAGTGGCTTGTTTTTTGCGGGACAAGATGACGTTTTCAGCGGTACCATGATTATTTATATCTGCCTTTTTGATCGCGTGTTATTGCACTTTTTCCAAGCGGTATAATGATACCGCTTGGAAAAAGTATAATTTACTACTTTTTTGTGTTTTTTTTTACGGCTTTCACTGAAGGGGTTAACTAGGGTTACGCTTTTATAGATGGGATTTTTACGGACGTGGCGATACCTAACATGTGTATGTTTTTTGTTTTTATTTTTTTTATTACATAAAAATGTGTATTTTTAGGGGATTTTTTTTAAATTATTTTTTAATATTTTTTTTACAATTTTTTTAAAAAAATGATTTTTTTTAACTTGTCCCTTTATGGGACTTTCACTTTTTTTACTTTTTATTGCAGTTACAATGCATTGCAATGCTCTGGCATTGCAATGCATTGCAACTATAGTGGAAGCTGCTGTGACAATGATCACAGCAGCTTCCCGTAGCTAAATGACCCGGAGGTTGTCATGACAACCCCCGGGTCATCAAGGCAGAGATCGGCCCCTGCAAATACATTGCAGGGTGCCGATCTGAGGCAGAGGGAGCTCCCGACCCTCTGCCTCCCCCCTGAGCTCTGCGATCGCGCTCGATCGCAGCAGTCAGGGGGTTAACAGCCAGGGGCGGTGGGGGCTCCGCTCCTGGCTGTCAGTGCAGGAAGCCTGGCCACTGCAGCGCCGGCTCCTGCACTGATCGCGCTGGAGAAGCTGAAATTTCAGCTTCTCCTGCACGATCGCTGCTGTGTTTGGTCAGTCAGATTGACTGACCAAGCACAGCGCTGTAGGTGCGGGGACCGACGGCAAAGGTCCCCGCACCGCTTGCCGTGCCTGTCAGCTGTCTGTGACAGCTGTCGGCACTGATCTACCACTGCGTGTTTACACGCAGTGGTAGATCAAAGCCATGACGTGCAGAGTCCGTCCTGGTGCCGGAACTGGCACCTTGCCATGACGGACTCTGCACGTCAGTGGACATTAAGGGGTTAAAAACATAATCAGCATTACAAGTTATCTTTGACATTCATAAAACTTTACATTTGGTGAATAATATCACTAAAATTTTTTTAAAAATATCTAAAATTTCCATCATGTAATACTGATAATATGTGCCAATCATTTATATTAACAAACAAAAAATTTAAAAAGTGCATAGTGCAGAGTGAAAACAGATATTTATGCCTGACTGTGGACTTGCAAGCATGACAACGGATAGATAAGGTATATATAGATGAGACTGCATAGCCACAGATGGTGAATGGAGATGTAATACTGTACCTCAATAAACTGTGCGTTACTACTACATCCTTTTTTTATATAGCTTTATAAAAGTTTACGTGCATGTATGGTTGCGCCTTTGTTTGGACGCACAGACTGGCTTCCTGCTGTGACGCGTTGGGTATTGGAGCGTCTGTACGTCTTATGACGCAGACTAACATTCACGGTGCGCATCGTTCATCATCGCAAGCGTACCGACAACACAGAGGCTTTGTCATGACTGCTTTACTCAGTAAACATGCACCTATGATGAAACATACACGCATGTGCCCTATTACATAACAAGCTACAAGAAAAACGAGTGTGAGGTGTGACACAGCTGTTTTGTTAAGGTACAGTATTATGTTGACATTGTACAGGTGTCGCTATTCAGTCTGATAAATAGATATCATTCACCTATTCTATCAGTTGTCGTTCTTTCAGCACCACTTTCAGGTATATATTTTGCTATTGTGACTGCACTATTGACTATACCAAGGTAATGCATGATTTTTGTTAGCGATTATCATGTTTACATGAAGGACCTTTATGATATGGGCTGTTAACTTTCTAATAAAATATGTATTTTTTAAAATGACACAAATATAAGTAATGTTGAAGAGGACTATTCCTACATGCATTGTTTGCACAATATTACAGGTGTACATCACGTCCCTTAATCAACATTGGATTATTATATTTACTTGTATGCTTTTATTTAAAAGGCAAGAACACTGAAGTATAACCTTCGCACTGCAGCTGTTGTCAAAGTTCAACCCACATTATGCACTTACAACATTGCAGCATTTGAGTCATGATGTGAGTTGGATTTGTCTAAGCTATGGAGTGACAAGGTTGACCATCAGTATCCTATAGCATAAGTAGGCTTTTGTGTTTGCATTTGTTTTCGACATGTGCATATCTGTAATAATATGTCACATTTATTTTGTTACAGATTTGTGACAAAGACTAATCATTTTATGGTTTTGAAGCTGACGTTTCAAATGTTTACAGCTTAGAAATCAGGGTGTAGCCTCATATCTATGTGTAGCACTAGACACTTTGACATGTCATGTTTTTTCACCATGATTAGGTAGCTAGCAGTAATTTTTGCCGGACACACAGCAGGGGAACAGCAGGCGTTACTGAACCCCACAAACACATCAGCGATTGTTTTCATCTGTGCATCTAACACTTCTGAGCAGCAACTGGCGGTGTTGAAGCCCAGGGTCAAGGAGGGTGTAGGCATAAAATATTGAGTTATTGCCTTGTTACGTGGCCATTGCAAATGTATGTACTTCAAACAAGAATAAATTAAGTTTTACTAGGACAATAAAATGATGAATTTCAATTCCAAGAATAGAAAAATATTTATACTTGAGAGTCCGCTGTGGTTGATACCGTTTAATGGCTAACTGAAAATATGGTAACAAATTCCATGCTTTCCAGACTACTCAGGTCTCTTCATCAGGCTAAGACTAAAACAAAAAATGAAGAATCACATATTTCTACACACAACAGGACACAGGAATAGGTAAGACAAGTGAGGGAGGGACAAGTGAGGGGAGACCGGCCAAAAAATGAGAACAAGGATGAATTATCAGCGCCACACAATAAGAGAAAAAATAATGGATTTACCTGTGGCAAAACACTTTTGTATGCCCGGTCATAGCATGATGGATATGGAATTACTGGTATTAAAATATAACTTCAAATATGAGAAAGATACAAAGGTTTCAGAATATAAGCTCATCATGACCTTTGACACTGTTAGTGATGGAATGAATAGATCACACGGATTTATGTCATTCTATATCAATTAAGGAATCTGCGTCTCTGCCCTTCCAGGGGCATGAAAACACAAAACCAGACCCCAATCAGAGGGCAATAAAACTTTATATCCTTATCTAGGAACTGTTCCAATATTTATGTTCATCCCTCTGTGATAATGAGAGTTCTGCTACACGTCACTTACTTGTCTTACCTATTGCACTATTCCTGTGTCCTGTTGTGTATAGAAATATGTGATGCTTCATTTTTTGTTTTAGTCTTTGCCTGATGAAGAGACGTGAGTAGCCTCGAAAGCTTGCAATTTGTTACCATCTTTTCAGTTATCCATTCAAAGGTATCAACCACTGCGAACTCTCAAGTCTAAATATTTTTCTATCTACTGGCTAACACGGTACGAAGATACACATGTTTCCTAACTTCAAGAATAAAAATAAAGACACTGCAAATATAAACGCATATATGCACATGCCAACAAGAAATGGAACAACACACCACCCAAAAAATTGGTTACAAAATATAGTGTTGTAAATTTAAGAATAAAAGTCCATTTTTGTATTTATGAATAATGCTTAAGGAACGCTATGTTAAACCATAACATAGTGAAGACAATGGATTTTGTAATAGTCACTCATCATCATCATTGCAATTTAGATGTGACAGTCACAGACATTTCAATTATTTAAGTTAATAAAATCGTTACTTTGTACAGCATGTATGACATGTCCAGCATGGACTCATCAATGTGATGACACAATAATGTACGATAAAAAATAACCATTTAAAAATACATTATGCATTGTCACAATTTAAGTGTGTGCCTGCAAGTGTAGGTGAAACAAAGGCTACGGATAGCAAAGGTATATTCTATGTCTGTATCAGACAGTGGACAGCCTCTGATGGGTAATAGCGATGTTATACTGTACGTCAATAAAGTCTGCGGCTGCAATCATGCATTTTTTGCTTGTACAGTGTTGAAGAGGGTAAAAGCATGTCTGGTTGCGCAAGGCTTTATCCGTCAACACTACCTTCCTACTGTCACGCGTAGGGTAGGGTAGCGTGTGTCAATTAGATGACTCTATAAAATGTGACGTTACGCAGCGTTATTGCGCCCTAGGGACGCCAAAAATACGACAGCAGTAATCATTTATTGTCTAATACTCCACCTATGACCAACAAAAAAAGACAGTTCCCTCTTTAACAATCTACAAGACTAACAAGCATAATGGTTGACGCTGACTTTATTGAGGTACAGTATTACATCGACATTGTCCATGAGTAACTATGCACTGTGATACCTATATACCATTATTAATTTATATCTGTTGTGGTTGTTTCAACAGCACTTGCAGGTATAACTACCTATTGTCAGTATGCATGATGCACTTTCTAGATGTAATAATTTATTATTGCACATTATTACCAGGTTTACATGATGGCCATTTCATATATGGTGTGTGAAGTTACAGTTGGCATCAGTATGTGTATTTTATAATGTCTGTCATAAATAAAACTTGTGATGATGATGATGAGGATTTTATGATTCGTACATCCATTGACTGCATTATCGTACAGGTACAGATAAAGTTCCTTAAAAAGCATTAATTGATAAGTATGAAATGTACTTTTATGCATTAATTTCAAAAAGTGAAGACTGTGTTTTAGTTTTTGTTACCATTTGTAATAGACATGTGCAGATATGCGCTGTGATGACAAATTATTATTTGTCCATATTTGTAATAAAAATTTATCATTCTAGGCCTGGAAAACTTCACAATTTCCTGTTTTAAGCATAACAATCAGGGTGACGGCTCTTCCCTATTTGGAGCATGTTCGACATGGGTTTTTCTGTGCATGTGTAGGGAACAGGAGACTTCTTGCCGGACACACAGCAGGGGAACAGCTGGCGTTACTGAACCCCACTAACACTATAGCTTGTGTATTGGTCTGTGGACACGACACTTCTGAGCAGCAACTGGCAGTGTTGTAGCCCAGGGAGTAGAGTTCAGGTGGTAGAAAGATGAACATAACAGGAGACATGGATAACATTGCGAACCAGTTATTTAATCTGAAAACGGACAGACAAATTCTGGCGAAATCCATGCCTTGTTCATTTTCAGAAAAGTAAGCCGGTCTACATTATCGGAGGATAGTCGCATGCGACGGTCTGTTAGTACACCACCTGCAGCACTAAAGACGCGCTCCAATAATACACTGGCAGCAGGGCAAGCCAGCACCTCCAATGCATACTGGCTAAGCTCTGGCCATGTATCCAGCTTAGAGACCCAAAACCTGAATGGGGAAGAGCCATCTGGGAGTACACTGAGAGGGAAAGACATGTAGTCTGTCACCATCTTACAGAAACGTTGCCTCCTGCTGACTGGAGCCGTCTCGGATGGTGTAGACATTTGTGGCGCTGCCACAAAACTTCGCCACATTTGGAACATACTGGTCTTGCCCTGTGCAGAGGCGCTGCTTGTGCTCCCTCTTGTTGCAGAGCTGTCTCCACTGCCTCGACGCACAGAGCTGCTTTGTAAAGCAGTAGCAGCAGCAGTGCTCTCGGCTGGAATGGAGAACATTATGGATTGCACCAGTGTGTCTTGGTACTCCCGCATTTTACGCTCCCGGTTCAACGGTGTGATGAGGCTTTGTAAGTTGTCCCGGTGGCGAGGGTCTAGGAGGGTGTACACCCAATAATCAGACGTGGTGAGAATGTGGGCGATGCGGCGGTCGTTTCTCAGGCACTGCAGCATGAAATCAACCATGTGCTGCAGACTCCCAACTGGCCAAGAAACGCTGTCCCCTGCAAGAGGCGTCATCTCTGACTGCTTTGCATCACCCCACCCTTGCTCTACATACTGACTAGAGCGTTGTGTACCTCCCTCTGGAGCGATGTCTTCCTCCTCCATTGACTCCTCCTCATCCTCCTCACAAAGTGAGCCCTGCCCAGCCCTTTGTGAGGAACCACGTTGCGCTGACTGTCCAAAAGGTGATGGAATTTGTGACTCCTCATCCTCCACCTCTTCCAAAACCTCATCCCTTATTGCTTGCAGTGTTTTTTGAAGCAGGCAGATAAGGGGGACAGTCAGGCTGACTAGTGCATCATCTGCACTCGCCATCCGCGTTGACTCATCAAATGCACGCAAAACGTGGCAGATGTCCTTCATAGAGGCCCACTCAGTAGTGGTGAAGTGTGAACGGCGCAAATTGCGAGTTGATTGCGCCTGATGCAGCTGATACTCCATTACTGCTGGCTGCTGCTCACACAACCGCTCCAACATATGTAACGTGGAATTCCACCTGGTGGGTACGTCACATATGATGCGATGTTCAGGAAGGCGAAATCTGCATTGCAGAGCTGCAATGCGCGATCTGGCCATGCTGGAACGTCGCAAGTGAGCGCACTCTAGGCCGACCTTGTGCAGCAGTGCATCAAGATCCGGATAGTCCCTCAAAAAACTCTGCACGACCAAGTTGAGCACATGTGCCAGACATGGTATGTGAGTGAGGTTGCCAAGGCCCAGAGCTGCCACCAGATTTCGGCCATTGTCACACACTACCAAGCCTGGCTGGAGATTCGCTGGCAAAAACCACACGTCGCTCTCCTGCTTGATGGCATTCCAGAGCTCCTGCGCTGTGTGGCTTCGATTCCCCATGTAAATTAATTTCAGGACGGCCTGTTGACGTTTGGCCACGGCTGTGCTCATATCGGTCGCATCAGGTAAGCGTTCACGGGTCCATGTGGAGGTAGACCGTGACGGCTCCTGCAGCGATGATTCTGAGGAACTGGAGTAGGAGGAGGAGTCAATGTGGACAGACTTGAATCCTGCAATCCTTGGAGTTGGCAGAACACGTACAGCGCCACTCGCAAGATCTGTACCCGGCTCCACAACATTGACCCAATGGGCAGTGAGGGAAAGGTATCGTCCCTGGCCATGGGTACTGGTCCGCGCATCGGTGGTCAGGTGGACCTTGCTACTGACGGCGTTTAGTAGTGCATGTTTAATTTTTCCCTCAACATGCTTTTGCAGACCAGGGACGGCTTGCCTGCTGAAATAAAATCGGCTGGGCACATTGTATTGTGGGACTGCCAATGCCATTAAGTTACGGAAACTGTCAGTCTCCACCAGCCTGAATGACAGCATTTCAAGGGACAGGAGTTTTGCAATGCCAGCATTCAGAGCCTGTGCTCGTGGATGGTTTGCCGAGTATGGCCGTCTTTTATCCCATGCCTGTGCTACCGATGGCTGTTTTGTGGCCTGGGAGTGTGAGGATGACAGGGAACTTGCAGCTGTGGGTGGAATAACACTGGGTCTCTGGACAACAGTGACAGAGGTTCTTCCATGGCGATCCTGTGAGGAAGCCGAACCAGCTGTGTGTGAGCTGGAGGAAGAGGCTCCAACACGAGCTGAAGATGTAGGTGCTGCTGTAGGTTGGCCTACATCTCCAGTGTGTCTTTGTAACTCAACCACGTGCTTTGACCGCACATGTTTCCACATATTTGTGGTATTAAGGTTACTGACACTTTTACCTCTTTTTACTTTTTGATTACACAGCTTGCATTTGACATAGCAAATATCATCTGCAAGTGTGTCAAAAAAGGACCACGCAGTGCAAGTCCTGGGAGCGCCCATTTTGGCTGTTGGAAGAGAACTGCTACGAACGGGTGCCAAACTGGAGGGTACAGGCAACCGAGTCTGCAGCCTACCTCTCCCTACTGTTTGGACCGTTGGGGCAATCTCTTCCTCAGAGCTGCTACCACCACCTTCCTGTTCCTCACGCCATGTTGGGTCTTGGACTCATCATCTCCACTACCCTCTTCCAAAACCTGCTGCTGTTGGGTGGTCTGGCCAGCACCATGCTCAACAGAAACTGGCACCTGAGTCTCATCATCATCAGATGCGTTCTGCGGTGTGCTGACCATCGGCACTGGCTCACCCGCCTCTTCACATTCAGAGAGACACAGCTGTTGCGCATCACTGCATACTGCCTCTTCTTCACATTCCAGAATGCTGCTTGGCTGGGCCCCTGTTTGCAAGCCAACAGATTCTGAGAACAGAATCCGAGACTCAGCTGGCTCCAGTTCAGAACTCTCTGACTGCCTGGGCAATTTGGCAGGCGGTGAAGAGAAAGATGGTTGTTCAACAGTGCTGTTGTCCTGAGAGGAGGTGGAAGCAATTGAAGTCGATGCATTGGCTGCCATCCAACCAACAACGGCTTCAATTTGTTCTTCCCGCAGCAGGGGGGTACGCTGAGCTCCTACAAAAGTGCGCATAAAGGAACGCTCACGGGGAAAACTGGTGGATGCTGTGCCACTGGGTGCGGCAGCAGCCACAGAATCCCCACGTCCTCTCCCTGCTGAAACTCCACGGCCACGACCACGTGCCTTACTCCCTGCCTTCTTCATCTTGGTAGATTGATAAAGAAAGTCAGAAAAGTTATAAGGCCTAAGTGTGGTTATTCCTCAGAGACTGCAGTGAACACTGCAGACAACTGTTCAGTAGCTGTGAAAGGCCCCTTTGTGTACTTCTATAGTGTTTGCAACCAATGTATTGTATACGGATGGAAGCGCGTCACACTAATAGATTAGATTTTTTTCAAATATAATGGAGCAGCACCAATTAGAGAAAAATGTGAAGGATGAGGCAGTGACACACGCTCAGCAGACTACAACCAGCAGTGGTTGAAGAACTAACTGGAGCGTAATCTGCACTCAAAAAATGAAAAGCTCACAGACTACAGTGAACACTGCAGACAACTGTTCAGTAGCTGTGAAAGGCCCCTTTGTGTACTTCTATAGTGTTTGCAACCAATGTATTGTATACGGATGGAAGCGCGTCACACTAATGGATTAGATTTTTTTCAAATATAATGGAGCAGCACCAATTAGAGAAAAATGTGAAGGATGAGGCAGTGACACACGCTCAGCAGACTACAACCAGCAGTGGTTGAAGAACTAACTGGAGCGTGATCTGCACTCAAAAAATCAAAAACCTCACAGACTGCAGTGAACACTGAAACACAAACTGTTCACTATCTGTGAAAGGCTCCTTTCTGTACTTCTATAGTGTTTGCAACCAATGTATTGTATACGGATGGAAGCGCGTCACACTAATAGATTAGATTTTTTTCAAATATAATGGAGCAGCACCAATTAGAGAAAAATGTGAAGGATGAGGCAGTGACACACGCTCAGCAGACTACAACCAGCAGTGGTTGAAGAACTAACTGGAGCGTGATCTGCACTCAAAAAATCAAAACCTCACAGACTGCAGTGAACACTGAAACACAACTGTTCACTATCTGTGAAAGGCTCCTTTCTGTACTTCTATAGTGTTTGCAACCAATGTATTGTATACGGATGGAAGCGCGTCACACTAATAGATTAGATTTTTTTCAAATATAATGGAGCTGCACCAATTAGAGAAAAATGTGAAGGATGAGGCAGTGACACACGCTCAGCAGACTACAACCAGCAGTAGTTGAAGAACTAACTGGAGCGTGATCTGCACTCAAAAAATCAAAACCTCACAGACTGCAGTGAACACTGAAACACAACTGTTCACTATCTGTGAAAGGCTCCTTTCTGTACTTCTATAGTGTTTGCAACCAATGTATTGTATACGGATGGAAGCGCGTCACACTAATAGATTAGATTTTTTTCAAATATAATGGAGCTGCACCAATTCCACAAAATAAAATAAAAAAAAGAGTCAGTGAGTGACACGTGCAGATGCCTACAAACAGGGGTGGATGCAGAGCAAACTGCAGCGTCACCTGCACTCTCACACACACCTTGCACAGAGCTGTTAAAACAACACTGGCAAAGGAAGCTTTACACAGCGGTTGGTGCTAGCCTGCCAACAGCACAGTACACTAAATCGCAATCTCTAACTGTCCCTCAGAGTCAGCACAGCAGCGTTCTGTCCCTAACTGAGTTCACAGCACAGTGACGCTAAAATGGCGGCGGCGCCTTTTATAGTGCATTCTGACATAATTTCAGCAGCCAATCACAGCCATGCCATTAGTTAAGATGACCGCAGCATTACAGGATGTGCCCACACTTCATAAGATTCCTCATTGGCTGACTAAAATCACATTGCCTCTCAAAGAATTATGGGAACTTCCGATTCCGGTATACAATATTGGAAAAATATCGGAACTAAGTATCGGAATTCCGATACAGCGAATATCGGCCGATACCCGATACTTGCGGTATCGGAATGCTCAACACTACCCAGAGCACTACATTTCCTTCGCAGTATACTGAGCCAGAATGTGACCCTGATGAAAATCAGGTGCCCCTTCCCGCATACTATACCACCTTACACGGTGACACAGAGGAAGGTGCAGATGAAAATGAAGAGGAGGTGATGGATGACCCAGTTGTTGACATCCATTGGCATCCATTTGGGGAAGAGGGTGCTGGCAATAGCTCAGAAGAGGAGAAGGATCCACAGCAGGCATCGACA